>JBBPBX010007067.1:0-53425 GCA_038048925.1 Garcialebias charrua | reverse complement strand
TGAAGAGTCTTAGAAAGTTTGCAGGTTGTAATAAGATGCCATGCAGGGATGATGCTTCGAGGCTGCCAAGAAGAGATTGAGGACGCAGGACCTGGAGGATCTGCCCACCACATGTGACAAACGTGTCAAAGTTGTAGATGGAAACACACTTTGAACTTAAACTACTGGTTACCATTATGGTAGTTGTTACTAATATTGAATTGTGTGTGTTTTAACCCAGGACACCCTCACCTACCTCACAGGCTTGGACGCACACCCAATCTGAGGAGAAGATGGTATAGGAATTATTTTGCTTTTCAGTAAGTCACTTTAGGATGGTTTCATTTGTTTTCTTGAGTTATTTTTTCCTTTATATGTTCCAGGTGCTAAGTCTATTCTTTCTGAACCTCGTTTGTACATGACAAATTAAAGCTAGTATATTTGCAACAACCCAGTGCACCTGTAATTGTAGTCTACCTAATACCATTTATTTCAACTTGCAATTGAGCATGTTGTGTGTCTAGGTTTGATAGGATGTCTCCCGTGGACCAATCCCATCTCTTGGGTCATGTTTGTAGTTATATCTTTGTTAAAGCTGCTATATGTAACTTTTCTAACAATATATTTTTAACATATTTCTTCACTCTGTCACTAGATTGATGTTAGAGAGGTAATCTCTGAAAAAAAATATATATATTGACCCCTTGCTTCTCCAGGTGGTAAATAAGCATTTCTAAAAAGAAAAAGTGACCCACCATTTTCCAGCCAATAAAAACAAAGTTTGTAACCAGCCAATAAAAACCGAGCTTGAATTTGAATCAGCCAATAAAAACAGAGCTTGAATTTGAAACTCAACAGTCCACAAGGCGGCAGAGCCATATATGGCTCTGAGGGGGAGGGATCAGAATGCTTTGCCTGTTGAAATTTTTTCTAAGTGCTGCAGTTCTACAGAAACTGCAGACTGAACCTTTAATCATTTCAAAACCTCCAAGTCTGATTTTGCTGTCTGTGTCTCAGAACATGCCTTTGAACCATTGTGTGGATCTACCTGGTTTCCTTTGTAACTGGAGCATCAGTGAGGGGTAACACACTTCCAGCAGTTGCTGCACCATCTGTTACATCTGGACTACTGTAAGTTTAATTTGCCCCGCATTTAGTCATAATCAAAAATCTTTAAACATGTCATGTATATTAATTTTTTTTCATCTCACAATATACAGGTGTTGGTGGTGGACTGTTCTCCCTGTTTCTTTTTTTTTTTTTTTTTGACTATGAAGTGTGTTGTGTTCTGTAGCGCCAGACTGGATCCCTGAAAACAGAAGTTAGTCAAGCCAGAGCTTCAGAAGAAACCCAAAGCCATCCATCCATCCATCATCCATTTTCTTCCGCTTATCCGGGGTCGGGTCGCGGGGGTAGCAGCCTAAGTAGGGAGGCCCAGACTTCCCTCTCCCCAGCCACTTGGAGCAGCTCCTCTGGGGGAATCCCAAGGCGTTCCCAGGCCAGCCGAGAAACATAGTCCCTCCAGCGTGTCCTGGGTCTTCCTCTGCGTCTCCTCCCAGTGGGACATGCCCGGAACACCTCACCAGGGAGGCGTCCAGGAGGCATCCTAACCAGATGCCCGAGCCACCTCAACTGGCTCCTTTCGATGTGGCAGAAGCAGCGGCTCTACTCCCGAGTCCCTCCCGGGGAAACCCAAAGCAATTTCTAATAATTTAGTTTCATATAGTTTCATATATGTATATAGTTTCATATATATCAAGTGGAGCATCATGGCAAAAGCCATAATGCTTCGCTTGTGAAAGTACCGTAAATCTGTTGGGCCTCACGTTGACCCTCGGACAACAATTCTGAGTGCCAGACAGGACACGCTATAAAATGTAACAAAAATTTTGCAAATGTATAAGATTGTGAAACAAATGTATGTCACATTGATTTTTTTTGTGTTCTAATTGCTTTGTTCATTGTAAACTTTACCTGGGAAAACTTTGTAGAAATCTTTTATGAAAGTTCAAAATATAATTTCACTGATCTCTTGTTTTTCTTTTTAATCAATGTCTTAACTTTCACTGTCATGAAGTTCATTAATGTATCTGTGTAATTGATTTTATTTTCTTCTTATGGCTTCTCCTTTTGTAAACTTTGTAGAAATCTTTTATAAAAGTTCAAAATATGATTTCACTGATCTGTTGTTTTTCTTTTTAATCAATGTCTTAACTTTAACTGTCATGATGGTAGATGAGGGTGGAGACAGGTGTGACTACTTAACTTATCACACCCACATGTTTTTAATGGTTGTCGGTACGGGGGCTTGAACCGGCAATCTTCCAATCACAAGCTCACCTTCTTAACCTCTGAGAAGATGTGCCTGTGATTGGTAGGTTGCAGGTTCAACTCCCAGTACCATCAACACCAACGTGGGTGGAAAAGTTGCAAGACCAACACCTGCCTCTACCCCCATTTGCCCCATTCTGGGCCCCTGAGCAAGGTACTTAACCCCCACCATCTGCTCCCAAAAACAGGTATTTCTTGTAATTGAGTTCTCATGGCTCAATGAGACTACCTGTATAAATAAAGGTTAAATGACAAAATATTCTTTGAGCTATTAGCTCCTGGTTGAAAAAAAAAGAAAAAACACCTTGTCATAGTTATGCATCATAACAAATGTACAAAAGTAAAAAGGTTTCAGTAAAATCCTTCCAGCTACACAACATCCTGGACCAGAGGAAACAGTCATCCAAAAAAGGTGAGTTATATCCAGAATGAGGAATTAAAACTTTCCAAAAGCAAAATCTCAGAATAAATGCAAAAGTACTATTACAACATGCAGCCACCCTGACCAGAGCAAAGTTATAACAATCAGAATTTAAACAATACAATATACAGTACATTAATATATATATATATATATATAAACATTATAAAAATCTGTGCATTAAACTTCCAGCTGGCATAACATCAACAGATACTTCATCAAAACAAGACTAACTCTGAGATTTAGTTAAAATATCTTAAGTGAAGTGCATAAACTAGCCATGCTTTCTCATAAAGGAAAAAGCTACTCATAAAGGCTTTTGTTTAGCTAAAAGACCTAGTCTTACATACTGCAGAGTACCGTAAGCCTTTTTTAACAAACCCTGAAACCTTTGATATTCAGTACATAATAAATGGTTAGACGGTACATTTTTGTCCCTTGCACTTAAACAGCTGTGTCACATTAAGACGTTCGTTTAATGTTGACCTTTGAACTGCATGAGACAACAACATGAAGGTCGTGTGAAAATAAACCTCTTTTGGACACTTAATCATTACATGCAATAAATAAAAGTATGCAAAATATCTGGTTGTTTAAAGACTGTTTAGACTTTGTTAGTTTTCTACTTTTGCCTTTATAATCTAGCTGTTTTACAATTTGTAACTTTAAAAAAATCTATGCGTCTTACGTAGTCACTGTAAATGAATGAGAAACCAATACTCACTTGCTTCTGACAAGTAACATGAAGAAAACAGAAATTCATTGTTGGATTTGTTTGAAACTCACAAAAAATGATCAGCAGATTTATCTCTACAGCTGATTAACATTTGGAGCCATTTTGATTCAAACATGGCTACCACAGCTAACTGAGCAAACGCATAAATTGACTATAACTCATCACTTTTGGATATTTAGCTGAAACTTGGTATATTGGTAGCTTTGGATGATCCCAAACACTTTCTATCTTCAAATTAACATTTTAAATCGGCAACAGCCTGTACAACACGGAATAAAAATTCCGGCAACAGCCGGCAGCCCCCGTCGAAGTTTCTCCGGAACTTTCTAGTTGGGGGCTGCCAATGCATTGTAAATGCTTGGAAGCAACCTATTGTTATCCTACCAATAAGGGTTTCTTTATTTATTTATTTATTTATTTATTTATTATTCTTCCGTCTCCGTTAATGCGGCTCGTACCGTAACGTGCACCCCCACAAAAGTTATATCAAAACGACCGGCCCGACTCCGAGATGTGTGCTATTACTTTTCTAAGCAATCGGAGTTACCACGGCGAAATATTTTGCTAACAAAAATCGTAAATTTCCCATAGGAAATGAATGGGACCTTGAGTTTTCAGAGAAACTGAGTAACATAGGGCGCCATTTTGGTTCAATATACAAGGCAATTCACAAGGCAGGTTCAATACACAAGCTAGTTAGGTGAGGCGGCCATTTTGACTCAAACAATCTAATTAGGTGAGTCGGCCATTTTGATTCAAACTAGCTAATTAGGTGAGTCGGCCATTTTGAATCAAACTAGCTACTTAGTTTAGTCGGCCAATATACAAGGCAGGTTCAATACACAAGTTCATTAGGTGAGTCGGCCATTTTGAATCAAACTAGCTAATTAGATGAGTCGGCCATTTTGATTCAAACTAGCTAATTAGGGAAGTCGGCCATTTTGAATCAAACTAGCTAATTAGGTGAGTCGGCCATTTTGAATCAAACTAGCTAATTAGATGAGTCGGCCATTTTGAATCAAACTAGCTAATTAGGTGAGTCGGCCATTTTGAATCAAACTAGCTAATTAGGTGAGTCGGCCATTTTGAATCAAACTAGCTAATTAGGTGAGTCGGCCATTTTGAATCAAACTAGCTAATTAGGTGAGTCGGCCATTTTGAATCAAACTAGCTAATTAGGTGAGTCGGCCATTTTGAATCAAACTAGCTAATTAGGTGAGTCTGCCATTTTGAATCAAACTAGCTAATTAGGTGAGTCGGCCATTTTGAATCAAACTAGCTAATTAGGTGAGTCGGCCATTTTGAATCAAACTAGCTAATTAGGTGAGTCGGCCATTTTGAATCAAACTAGCTAATTAGGTGAGTCGGCCATTTTGAATCAAACTAGCTAATTAGGTGAGTCGGCCATTTTGAATCAAACTAGCTAATTAGGTGAGTCGGCCATTTTGAATCAAACTAGCTAATTAGGTGAGTCGGCCATTTTGAATCAAACTAGCTAATTAGGTGAGTCGGCCATTTTGAATCAAACTAGCTAATTAGGTGAGTCGGCCATTTTGAATCAAACCAGCTAATTAGGTGAGTCGGCCATTTTGAATCAAACCAGCTAATTAGGTGAGTCGGCCATTTTGAATCAAACCAGCTAATTAGGTGAGTCGGCCATTTTGAATCAAACCAGCTACTTAGTTTAGTCGGCCAATATACAAGGCAGGTTCAATACACAAGTTCATTAGGTGAGTCGGCCATTTTGAATCAAACTAGCTAATTAGATGAGTCGGCCATTTTGATTCAAACTAGCTAATTAGGGAAGTCGGCCATTTTGAATCAAACTAGCTAATTAGGTGAGTCGGCCATTTTGAATCAAACTAGCTAATTAGATGAGTCGGCCATTTTGAATCAAACTAGCTAATTAGGTGAGTCGGCCATTTTGAATCAAACTAGCTAATTAGGTGAGTCGGCCATTTTGAATCAAACTAGCTAATTAGGTGAGTCGGCCATTTTGAATCAAACTAGCTAATTAGGTGAGTCGGCCATTTTGAATCAAACTAGCTAATTAGGTGAGTCGGCCATTTTGAATCAAACTAGCTAATTAGGTGAGTCGGCCATTTTGAATCAAACTAGCTAATTAGGTGAGTCGGCCATTTTGAATCAAACTAGCTAATTAGGTGAGTCGGCCATTTTGAATCAAACTAGCTAATTAGGTGAGTCGGCCATTTTGAATCAAACTAGCTAATTAGGTGAGTCGGCCATTTTGAATCAAACTAGCTCATTAGGTGAGTCGGCCATTTTGAATCAAACTAGCTAATTAGGTGAGTCGGCCATTTTGAATCAAACTAGCTAATTAGGTGAGTCGGCCATTTTGAATCAAACTAGCTAATTAGGTGAGTCGGCCATTTTGAATCAAACCAGCTAATTAGGTGAGTCGGCCATTTTGAATCAAACCAGCTAATTAGGTGAGTCGGCCATTTTGAATCAAATGGCCGTTTGATTCAAAATGTTTGATTCAAAATGTTGTCAAAATGTTTGATTCAAAATGATTCAAAATGGCCGACTCACCTAATTATCTTGTTTGATTCAAAATGGCCGACTCACCTAATTAGCTAGTTTTATTCAAAATGGCTGACTCACCTAATGAGATAGTTTGATTCAAAATGGCCGACTCACCTAATGAGCTTGTTTGATTCATAATTAGGTGAGTCGGCCATTTTGAATCAAACTAGCTAATTAGGTGAGTCGGCCATTTTGAATCAAACTAGCTAATTAGGTGAGTCGGCCATTTTGAATCAAACTAGCTAATTAGGTGAGTCGGCCATTTTGAATCAAACTAGCTAATTAGGTGAGTCGGCCATTTTGAATCAAACTAGCTAATTAGGTGAGTCGGCCATTTTGAATCAAACTAGCTAATTAGGTGAGTCGGCCATTTTGAATCAAACTAGCTAATTAGGTGAGTCGGCCATTTTGAATCAAACTAGCTAATTAGGTGAGTCGGCCATTTTGAATCAAACTAGCTAATTAGGTGAGTCGGCCATTTTGAATCAAACTAGCTAATTAGGTGAGTCGGCCATTTTGAATCAAACTAGCTAATTAGGTGAGTCGGCCATTTTGAATCAAACTAGCTAATTAGGTGAGTCGGCCAGTTTGAATCAAACTAGCTAATTAGATGAGTCGGCCATTTTGAATCAAACTAGCTCATTAGGTGAGTCGGCCATTTTGAATCAAACTAGCTAATTAGGTGAGTCGGCCATTTTGAATCAAACTAGCTAATTAGGTGAGTCGGCCATTTTGAATCAAACTAGCTAATTAGGTGAGTCGGCCATTTTGAATCAAACTAGCTAATTAGGTGAGTCGGCCATTTTGAATCAAACCAGCTAATTAGGTGAGTCGGCCATTTTGAATCAAATGGCCGTTTGATTCAAAATGTTTGATTCAAAATGTTGTCAAAATGTTTGATTCAAAATGATTCAAAATGGCCGACTCACCTAATTATCTTGTTTGATTCAAAATGGCCGACTCACCTAATTAGCTAGTTTTATTCAAAATGGCTGACTCACCTAATGAGATAGTTTGATTCAAAATGGCCGACTCACCTAATGAGCTTGTTTGATTCATAATTAGGTGAGTCGGCCATTTTGAATCAAACTAGCTAATTAGGTGAGTCGGCCATTTTGAATCAAACTAGCTAATTAGGTGAGTCGGCCATTTTGAATCAAACCAGCTAATTAGGTGAGTCGGCCATTTTGAATCAAACCAGCTAATTAGGTGAGTCGGCCATTTTGAATCAAACCAGCTAATTAGGTGAGTCGGCCATTTTGAATCAAACCAGCTACTTAGTTTAGTCGGCCAATATACAAGGCAGGTTCAATACACAAGTTCATTAGGTGAGTCGGCCATTTTGAATCAAACTACCTAATTAGATGAGTCGGCCATTTTGATTCAAATTAGCTAATTAGGGAAGTCGGCCATTTTGAATCAAACTAGCTAATTAGGTGAGTCGGCCATTTTGAATCAAACTAGCTAATTAGATGAGTCGGCCATTTTGAATCAAACTAGCTAATTAGGTGAGTCGGCCATTTTGAATCAAACTAGCTAATTAGGTGAGTCGGCCATTTTGAATCAAACTAGCTAATTAGGTGAGTCGGCCATTTTGAATCAAACTAGCTAATTAGGTGAGTCGGCCATTTTGAATCAAACTAGCTAATTAGGTGAGTCGGCCATTTTGAATCAAACTAGCTAATTAGGTGAGTCGGCCATTTTGAATCAAACTAGCTAATTAGGTGAGTCGGCCATTTTGAATCAAACTAGCTAATTAGGTGAGTCGGCCATTTTGAATCAAACTAGCTAATTAGGTGAGTCGGCCATTTTGAATCAAACTAGCTACTTAGTTTAGTCGGCCAATATACAAGGCAGGTTCAATACACAAGTTCATTAGGTGAGTCGGCCATTTTGAATCAAACTAGCTAATTAGATGAGTCGGCCATTTTGATTCAAACTAGCTAATTAGGGAAGTCGGCCATTTTGAATCAAACTAGCTAATTAGGTGAGTCGGCCATTTTGAATCAAACTAGCTAATTAGGTGAGTCGGCCATTTTGAATCAAACTAGCTAATTAGGTGAGTCGGCCATTTTGAATCAAACTAGCTAATTAGGTGAGTCGGCCATTTTGAATCAAACTAGCTAATTAGGTGAGTCGGCCATTTTGAATCAAACCAGCTAATTAGGTGAGTCGGCCATTTTGAATCAAACCAACTAATTAGGTGAGTCGGCCATTTTGAATCAAACTAGTTAATTAGGTAAGTCGGCCATTTTGAATCAAACAATCTACTTAGGTGAGTCGGCCATTTTGAATCAAACCAGCTAATTAGGTGAGTCGGCCATTTTGAATCAAACCAACTAATTAGGTGAGTCGGCCATTTTGAATCAAACCAACTAATTAGGTGAGTCGGCCATTTTGAATCAAACTAGTTAATTAGGTAAGTCGGCCATTTTGAATCAAACAAGCAAATTAGGTGAAGCGGCCATTTGAACAAGCAAATTAGGTGAAGCGGCCATTTTGATGGAGATATGGAACTTATATATGGCAAATGGGTAGCTGACAATGATCCCTAATAAATTTCAATTGAAAATCCAATTTCCAAGATGGCCGACAACGCAAAAAAGTCAAAATACTGTAAAATGGTCAATTTTAGTGATATTGAGCTGAAACTTGGTATGGTGATAGCTGACAATGTTTCCTATCATATTCCATATCAAAATCAAAAATCCAAGATGGCCGCCATAGCTACTTTCAAATGGCTATAACTCGGCCATCTTTATACATAGAGAGCTGAAATTTGGTGAGGGTGTAGCTGAAGACATCCTCTATCACGTACGGAAACCAAAAATAAAAATCCAAGATGGCCGCCATAGCTACATTCAAATGGCTTTAACTCGACCATCTTTATACATAGAGAGCTGAAATTTGGTGAGATTGTAGCTGAAGACATCCTCTATCAATTACCAAAACCAAAAATAAAAATCCAAGATGGCCGCCATAGCTAAGAAGAAAAAATGTCATAACTCGGCCATCTTTATACATAGAGAGCTGAAATTTGGTGATGTTGTAGCTGACGACATTCTCTATCACGTACAAAAAACAAAAATAAAAATCCAAGATGGCCGCCATAGCTAAATGACAAAAAATGCCATAACTCGGCCATTTTTAGAGCTATTGAGACAAAACTTGGGCAACTTAGTAGCTGAGAATGAGCTCTAATAAACCCTGATTAAAAATTAAAAAATCCAAGATGGCCGCCTTATCTAAAAGATAAAAAACACCATAATTCGGCCATTTTTAATGCTATTTAGCTGAAATTTGGTGTAATGTTAGCTGAAAGTGAACCCAAACACCTTTTACTATCATTTCAAGACTTTAATTTAGCTCTGTGATGTATGCTATGAACATTTGGAGCCATTTGTATTCAGGATGGTTGCTAGCGGGCAGTAGCCTGGCAGCCCCCTTCGAAGTTTCTCCAGGAACTTTCTAGTGTTACTTTTACTCTCCTGTGTTTCAGCTAACTTGCTCTTCTTTCAACTTTAATGCGGCCCGAACCACAATGTGTACCCCCACAAATGTTATATCAAAACGATCGTCTTAGCCCCGCGATGTGTGCTATTACTTTTATTGGCAATCGGAGTTACCATGGCGATGTATTTTGCTAACAAAGTTGCCATATTTCCCCATTGGAAATGAATGGGAGAACACTCCTTACACAAACTGCTGCTGTCAAGTCACATGATTTAGAGCCTGATGAAATTATAATCACTGTCGGATTTGTTTGAAACTCACAGAATGTATTTATCAGATGTTTCTCTTGAACTGATTAACATTTGGAGCCATTTTGATTCAAGATGGCTGCCACAGCTACCTCACAAAACACAGAAATTGAATATATCTCAGTCATTTTTGGATATATTAATGTGAAACTTGGTATAGTGGTAGCTTTGGATGATCCCAAACACTTTCTACCTTCAAATTAACATTTTAAATCGGCAACAGCTTGTACGGCACAGAATAAAAATTCCGGCACCAGCTGGCAGCCCCCGTCGAAGTTTCTCCGGAACTTTCTAGTGTTACTTTTACTCTCCTGTGTTTCAGCTAACTTGCTCTTCTTTCAACTTTAATGCGGCCCGAACCACAATGTGTACCCCCACAAATGTTATATCAAAACGATCGTCTCGGCCCTGTGATGTGTGCTATTACTTTTATTGGCAATCGGAGTTACCATGGCGATGTATTTTGCTAACAAAGTTGCCATATTTTCCCATTGTAAATGAATGGGAGAACACTCCTCACACAAACTGCTGTTGTCAAGTCACATGATTTAGAGCCTGATGAAAATATACTCACTGTTGGATTTGTTTGAAACTCACTGAAAGCATTTATCAGATGTATGTCTAGAACTGATTAACATTTGGAGCCATTTTGATTCAAAATGGCTGCCACAGCTACCTCACAATACACAGAAATTGATTATAACTCAGTCATTTTTGGATATATTAATTTGAAACTTGGTATAGTGGTAGCTTTGGATGATCCCAAACACTTTCTACCTTCAAATTAACATTTTAAATCGGCAACAGCCTGTACGGCACGGAATAAAAATTCCGGCACCAGCTAGCAGCCCCCGTCGAAGTTTCTCCGGAACTTTCTAGTTGGGGGCTGCCAATGCATTGTAAATGCTTGGAAGCAACCTATTGTTCTCCACCCAATAAGGGTTTCTTTATTTTTTATTTATTTATTATTATTCCGTCAACATTAATGCGGCTCGTACCGTAACGTGCACCCCCACATAAGTTATATCAAAACGACCGGCCCGACTCCGAGATGTGTGCTATTACTTTTCTAAGCAATCGGAGTTACCATCGCGAAATATTTTGCTAACAAAAATCGTAAATTTCCCATAGGAAATGAATGGGACTTAACTTTTCAGAGAAACTGAGTTACATAGGGCGCCATTTTGGTTCAATATACAAGGCAATATACAAGGCAGGTTCAATACACAAGCTAGTTAGGTGAGTCGGCCATTTTGAATAGAACTAGCTAATTAGGTGAGTCGGCCATTTTGAATCAACCAAGCTCATTAGGTGAGGCGGCCATTTTGAATCAGGGCGCCATCTTGGTTCAATATACAAGGCAATATACAGGGCAGGTTCAATACACAAGCTACTTAGGTGAGACGGCCATTTTGAATCAAACTAGCTAATTAGGTGAGTCGGCCATTTTGAATCAAACTAGCTAATTAGGTGAGTCGGCCATTTTGAATCAAACTAGCTAATTAGGTGAGTCGGCCATTTTGAATCAAACTAGCTAATTAGGTGAGTCGGCCATTTTGAATCAAACTAGCTAATTAGGTGAGTCGGCCATTTTGAATCAAACTAGCTAATTAGGTGAGTCGGCCATTTTGAATCAAACTAGCTAATTAGGTGAGTCGGCCATTTTGAATCAAACTAGCTAATTAGGTGAGTCGGCCATTTTGAATCAAACTAGCTAATTAGGTGAGTCGGCCATTTTGAATCAAACTAGCTAATTAGGTGAGTCGGCCATTTTGAATCAAACTAGCTAATTAGGTGAGTCGGCCATTTTGAATCAAACTAGCTAATTAGGTGAGTCGGCCATTTTGAATCAAACTAGCTAATTAGGTGAGGCCATTTTGAATCAAACTAGCTAATTAGTTGAGTCGGCCATTTTGAATCAAATTAGCTAATTAGGTGAGTCTGCCATTTTGAATGAAACTAGCTTATTAGGTGAGTCGGCCATTTTGAATGAAACTAGCTAATTAGGTGAGTCGGCCATTTTGAATCAAACTAGCTAATTAGGTGAGTCGGCCATTTTGAATCAAACTAGCTAATTAGGTGAGTCGGCCATTTTGAATCAAACTAGCTAATTAGGTGAGTCGGCCATTTTGAATCAAACTAGCTAATTAGGTGAGTCGGCCATTTTGAATCAAACTAGCTAATTAGGTGAGTCGGCCATTTTGAATCAAACTAGCTAATTAGGTGAGTCGGCCATTTTGAATCAAACTAGCTAATTAGGTGAGTCGGCCATTTTGAATCAAACTAGCTAATTAGGTGAGTCGGCCATTTTGAATCAAACTAGCTAATTAGGTGAGTCGGCCATTTTGAATCAAACCAGCTAATTAGGTGAGTCGGCCATTTTGAATCAAACCAGCTAATTAGGTGAGTCGGCCATTTTGAATCAAACCAGCTAATTAGGTGAGTCGGCCATTTTGAATCAAACCAGCTAATTAGGTGAGTCGGCCATTTTGAATCAAACCAGCTAATTAGGTGAGTCGGCCATTTTGAATCAAACCAGCTAATTAGGTGAGTCGGCCATTTTGAATCAAACCAGCTAATTATGTGAGTCGGCCATTTTGAATCAAACCAGCTAATTAGGTGAGTCGGCCATTTTGAATCAAACCAGCTAATTAGGTGAGTCGGCCATTTTGAATCAAACCAGCTAATTAGGTGAGTCGGCCATTTTGAATCAAACCAGCTAATTAGGTGAGTCGGCCATTTTGAATCAAACCAGCTAATTAGGTGAGTCGGCCATTTTGAATCAAACCAGCTAATTAGGTGAGTCGGCCATTTTGAATCAAACCAGCTAATTAGGTGAGTCGGCCATTTTGAATCAAACCAGCTAATTAGGTGAGTCGGCCATTTTGAATCAAACCAGCTAATTAGGTGAGTCGGCCATTTTGAATCAAACCAGCTAATTAGGTGAGTCGGCCATTTTGAATCAAACCAGCTAATTATGTGAGTCGGCCATTTTGAATCAAACCAGCTAATTAGGTGAGTCGGCCATTTTGAATCAAACCAGCTAATTAGGTGAGTCGGCCATTTTGAATCAAACCAACTAATTAGGTGAGTCGGCCATTTTGAATTAAACAAGCAAATTAGGTGAAGCGGCCATTTGAACAAGCAAATTAGGTGAAGCGGCCATTTTGATGGATATATGGAACTTATATTTGGCAAATGGGTAGCTGACAATGATCCCTAATAAATTTCAATTGAAAATCCAATTTCCAAGATGGCCGACAACGCAAAAAAGTCAAAATACTGTAAAATGGTCAATTTTAGTGATATTGAGCTGAAACTTGGTATGGTGATAGCTGACAATGTTTCCTATCATATTCCATATCAAAATCAAAAATCCAAGATGGCCGCCATAGCTACTTTCAAATGGCTTAAACTCGGCCATCTTTATACATAGAGAGCTGAAATTTGGTGAGGTTGTAGCTGAAGACATCCTCTATCACGTACGGAAACCAAAAATGAAAATCCAAGATGGCCGCCATAGCTACATTCAAATGGCTTTAACTCGGCCATCTTTATACATAGAGACCTGAAATTTGGTGAGATTGTAGCTGAAGACATCCTCTATCACGTACCGAAACCAAAAATAAAAATCCAAGATGGCCGCCATAGCTAAAAAAGAAAAATGCCATAACTCGGCCATCTTTATACATAGAGAGCTGAAATTTGGTGATGTTATAGCTGACGACATTCTCTATCACGTACAAAAAACAAAAATAAAAATCCAAGATGGCCGCCATAGCTAAAAGACAAAAAATGCCATAACTCAACCATTTTTAGAGCTATTGAGACAAAAGTTGGCAACTTAGTAGCTGAGAATGAGCTCTAATAAACCCTGATTGAAAATTAAAAATTCCAAGATGGCCGCCTTATCTAAAAGATAAAAACACAATAATTCGGCCATTTTTAATGCTATTTAGCTGAAATTTGGTGTAATGTTAGCTGAAAGTGAACCCAAACACCTTTCACTATCATTTCAAGATTTTAATTTAGCTCTGTGATGTGTGCTATGAACATTTAGAGCCATTAGGATTCAAGATGGCTGCTTACGGGCAGTAGCCTGGCAGCCCCCGTCGAAGTTTCTCCAGGAACTTTCTAGTTGGGGGCTGCCAAATGCATTGTAAATGCATTAAGCAGCAACCTATTGTTATCCTACCAATAAGGGTTTCTTTATTATTTTTTATTTATTATTTATTATTATTCCGTCAACATTAATGCGGCTCGTACCGTAACGTGCACCCCCACATAAGTTATATCAAAACGACCGGCCCGACTCCGAGATGTGTGCTATTACTTTTCTAAGCAATCGGAGTTACCATCGCGAAATATTTTGCTAACAAAAATCGTAAATTTCCCATAGGAAATGAATGGGACTTAACTTTTCAGAGAAACTGAGTTACATAGGGCGCCATTTTGGTTCAATATACAAGGCAATATACAAGGCAGGTTCAATACACAAGCTAGTTAGGTGAGTCGGCCATTTTGAATAGAACTAGCTAATTAGGTGAGTCGGCCATTTTGAATCAACCAAGCTCATTAGGTGAGGCGGCCATTTTGAATCAGGGCGCCATCTTGGTTCAATATACAAGGCAATATACAGGGCAGGTTCAATACACAAGCTACTTAGGTGAGACGGCCATTTTGGATGAAACTAGCTAATTAGGTGAGTCGGCCATTTTGAATCAAACTAGCTAATTAGGTGAGTCGGCCATTTTGAATCAAACAAGATAATTAGGTGAGTCGGCCATTTTGAATCAAACTAGCTAATTAGGTGAGTCTGACATTTTGAATCAAACTAGCTAATTAGGTGAGTCGGCCATTTTGAATCAAAGTAGTTAATTAGGTGAGGCGGCCATTTTGAATCAACCAAGCTCATTAGGTGAGGCGGCCATTTTGAATCAGGGCGCCATCTTGGTTCAATATACAAGGCAATATACAAGGCAGGTTCAATACACAAGCTAATTAGATGAGACGGCCATTTTGGATGAAACTAGCTAATTAGGTGAGTCGGCCATTTTGAATCAAACTAGCTAATTAGGTGAGTCGGCCATTTTGAATCAAACAAGATAATTAGGTGAGTCGGCCATTTTGAATCAAACTAGCTAATTAGGTGAGTCTGCCATTTTGAATCAAACTAGCTAATTAGGTGAGTCGGCCATTTTGAATCAAACTAGCTAATTAGGTGAGTCGGCCATTTTGAATCAAACTAGCTAATTAGGTGAATCGGCCATTTTGAATCAAACTAGCTAATTAGTTGAGTCGGCCATTTTGAATCAAATTAGCTAATTAGGTGAGTCTGCCATTTTGAATGAAACTAGCTTATTAGGTGAGTCGGCCATTTTGAATGAAACTAGCTAATTAGGTGAGTCGGCCATTTTGAATCAAACTAGCTAATTAGGTGAGTCGGCCATTTTGAATCAAACTAGCTAATTAGGTGAGTCGGCCATTTTGAATCAAACTAGCTAATTAGGTGAGTCGGCCATTTTGAATCAAACTAGCTAATTAGGTGAGTCGGCCATTTTGAATCAAACTAGCTAATTAGGTGAGTCGGCCATTTTGAATCAAACTAGCTAATTAGGTGAGTCGGCCATTTTGAATCAAACTATCTAATTAGGTGAGTCGGCCATTTTGAATCAAACTAGCTAATTAGGTGAGTCGGCCATTTTGAATCAAACTAGCTAATTAGGTGAGTCGGCCATTTTGAATCAAACCTAGCTAATTAGGTGAGTCGGCCATTTTGAATCAAACCAGCTAATTAGGTGAGTCGGCCATTTTGAATCAAACCAGCTAATTAGGTGAGTCGGCCATTTTGAATCAAACCAGCTAATTAGGTGAGTCGGCCATTTTGAATCAAACCAGCTAATTAGGTGAGTCGGCCATTTTGAATCAAACCAGCTAATTAGGTGAGTCGGCCATTTTGAATCAAACCAGCTAATTAGGTGAGTCGGCCATTTTGAATCAAACCAGCTAATTAGGTGAGTCGGCCATTTTGAATCAAACCAGCTAATTAGGTGAGTCGGCCATTTTGAATCAAACCAGCTAATTAGGTGAGTCGGCCATTTTGAATCAAACCAGGTAATTAGGTGAGTCGGCCATTTTGAATCAAACCAGCTAATTATGTGAGTCGGCCATTTTGAATCAAACCAGCTAATTAGGTGAGTCGGCCATTTTGAATCAAACCAGCTAATTAGGTGAGTCGGCCATTTTGAATCAAACCAGCTAATTAGGTGAGTCGGCCATTTTGAATCAAACCAGCTAATTAGGTGAGTCGGCCATTTTGAATCAAACCAACTAATTAGGTGAGTCGGCCATTTTGAATTAAACAAGCAAATTAGGTGAAGCGGCCATTTGAACAAGCAAATTAGGTGAAGCGGCCATTTTGATGGATATATGGAACTTATATTTGGCAAATGGGTAGCTGACAATGATCCCTAATAAATTTCAATTGAAAATCCAATTTCCAAGATGGCCGACAACGCAAAAAAGTCAAAATACTGTAAAATGGTCAATTTTAGTGATATTGAGCTGAAACTTGGTATGGTGATAGCTGACAATGTTTCCTATCATATTCCATATCAAAATCAAAAATCCAAGATGGCCGCCATAGCTACTTTCAAATGGCTATAACTCGGCCATCTTTATACATAGAGAGCTGAAATTTGGTGAGGGTGTAGCTGAAGACATCCTCTATCACGTACGGAAACCAAAAATAAAAATCCAAGATGGCCGCCATAGCTACATTCAAATGGCTTTAACTCGACCATCTTTATACATAGAGAGCTGAAATTTGGTGAGATTGTAGCTGAAGACATCCTCTATCAATTACCAAAACCAAAAATAAAAATCCAAGATGGCCGCCATAGCTAAGAAGAAAAAATGTCATAACTCGGCCATCTTTATACATAGAGAGCTGAAATTTGGTGATGTTGTAGCTGACGACATTCTCTATCACGTACAAAAAACAAAAATAAAAATCCAAGATGGCCGCCATAGCTAAATGACAAAAAATGCCATAACTCGGCCATTTTTAGAGCTATTGAGACAAAACTTGGGCAACTTAGTAGCTGAGAATGAGCTCTAATAAACCCTGATTAAAAATTAAAAAATCCAAGATGGCCGCCTTATCTAAAAGATAAAAAACACCATAATTCGGCCATTTTTAATGCTATTTAGCTGAAATTTGGTGTAATGTTAGCTGAAAGTGAACCCAAACACCTTTTACTATCATTTCAAGACTTTAATTTAGCTCTGTGATGTATGCTATGAACATTTGGAGCCATTTGTATTCAGGATGGTTGCTAGCGGGCAGTAGCCTGGCAGCCCCCTTCGAAGTTTCTCCAGGAACTTTCTAGTGTTACTTTTACTCTCCTGTGTTTCAGCTAACTTGCTCTTCTTTCAACTTTAATGCGGCCCGAACCACAAGGTGTACCCCCACAAATGTTATATCAAAACGATCGTCTCGGCCCTGCGATGCGTGCTATTACTTTTATTGGCAATCGGAGTTACCATGGCGATGTATTTTGCTAACAAAGTTGCCATATTTCCCCATTGGAAATGAATGGGAGAACACTCCTCACACAAACTGCTGTTGTCAAGTCATATGATTTAGAGCCTGATGAAAATATACTCACTGTTGGATTTGTTTGAAACTCACTGAAAGCATTTATCAGATGTATCTCTAGAACTGATTAACATTTGGAGCCATTTTGATTCAAGATGGCTGCCACAGCTACCTCACAAAACACAGAAATTGATTATAACTCAGTCATTTTTGGATATATTAATTTGAAACTTGGTATAGTGGTAGCTTTGGATGATACCAAACTCATAGTATGTTCACATCGAAATTTTTCTATTCGGCAACAACCTGTACAGCACGGAATAAAAATTCCGGCAACAGCCTGGCAGCCCCCGTCGAAGTTTCTCCAGGAACTTTCTAGTTGGGGGCTGCCAATGCATTGTAAATGCTTGGAAGCAACCTATTGTTATCCACCCAATAAGGGTTTCTTTATTTATTTATTTATTTATTTATTTATTTATTATTCTTCCGTCTCCGTTAATGCGGCTCGTACCGTAACGTGCACCCCCACAAAAGTTATATCAAAACGACCGGCCCGACTCCGAGATGTGTGCTATTACTTTTCTAAGCAATCGGAGTTACCATCGCGAAATATTTTGCTAACAAAAATCGTAAATTTCCCATAGGAAATGAATGGGACTTAACTTTTCAGAGAAACTGAGTTACATAGGGCGCCATTTTGGTTCAATATACAAGGCAATATACAAGGCAGGTTCAATACACAAGCTAGTTAGGTGAGTCGGCCATTTTGAATAGAACTAGCTAATTAGGTGAGTCGGCCATTTTGAATCAACCAAGCTCATTAGGTGAGGCGGCCATTTTGAATCAGGGCGCCATCTTGGTTCAATATACAAGGCAATATACAAGGTAGGTTCAATACACAAGCTAATTAGATGAGGCGGCCATTTTGGATGAAATTAGATAATTAGTTGAGGTGGCCATTTTGAATCAACCAAGCTCATTAGGTGAGGCGGCCATTTTGAATCAGGGCGCCATCTTGGTTCAATATACAAGGCAATATACAGGGCAGGTTCAATACACAAGCTACTTAGGTGAGACGGCCATTTTGAATCAAACTAGCTAATTAGGTGAGTCGGCCATTTTGAATCAAAGTAGCTAATTAGGTGAGGCGGCCATTTTGAATCAACCAAGCTCATTAGGTGAGGCGGCCATTTTGAATCAGGGCGCCATCTTGGTTCAATATACAAGGCAATATACAAGGCAGGTTCAATACACAAGCTAATTAGATGAGACGGCCATTTTGGATGAAACTAGCTAATTAGGTGAGTCGGCCATTTTGAATCAAACTAGCTAATTAGGTGAGTCGGCCATTTTGAATCAAACAAGATAATTAGGTGAGTCGGCCATTTTGAATCAAACTAGCTAATTAGGTGAGTCTGCCATTTTGAATCAAACTAGCTAATTAAGTGAGTCGGCCATTTTGAATCAAACTAGCTAATTAGGTGAGTCGGCCATTTTGAATCAAACTAGCTAATTAGGTGAATCGGCCATTTTGAATCAAACTAGCTAATTAGTTGAGTCGGCCATTTTGAATCAAATTAGCTAATTAGGTGAGTCTGCCATTTTGAATGAAACTAGCTTATTAGGTGAGTCGGCCATTTTGAATGAAACTAGCTAATTAGGTGAGTCGGCCATTTTGAATCAAACTAGCTAATTAGGTGAGTCGGCCATTTTGAATCAAACTAGCTAATTAGGTGAGTCGGCCATTTTGAATCAAACTAGCTAATTAGGTGAGTCGGCCATTTTGAATCAAACAAGCTCATTAGGTGAGTCGGCCATTTTGAATCAAACAAGCTCATTAGGTGAGTCGGCCATTTTGAATCAATCAAGCTCATTAGGTGAGTCGGCCATTTTGAATCAAACAAACTCATTAGGTGAAGTGGCCATTTTGAATCAAACAGGCTCATCAGGTGAGTCGGCCATTTTGAATCAAACAAGCTTATTAGGTGAGTCGGCCATTTTGAATCAAACTATCTCATTAGGTGAGTCGGCCATTTTGGATCAAACAAGCTCATTAGGTGAGACGGCCATTTTGAATCAAACAAGCTCATTAGGTGAGTCAGCCATTTTGAATCAAACAAGCTCATTAGGTGAGGTGGCCATTTTGAATCAAACAGGCTCATTAGGTGAGTCGGCCATTTTGAATCAAACAAGCTCATTAGGTGAGTCGGCCATTTTGAATCAAACTATCTCATTAGGTGAGTCAGCCATTTTGAATCAAACTAGCTAATTAGGTGAGTCGGCCATTTTGAATCAAACAAGATAATTAGGTGAGTCGGCCATTTTGAATCAAACTAGCTAATTAGGTGAGTCTGCCATTTTGAATCAAACTAGCTAATTAAGTGAGTCGGCCATTTTGAATCAAACTAGCTAATTAGGTGAGTCGGCCATTTTGAATCAAACTAGCTAATTAGGTGAATCGGCCATTTTGAATCAAACTAGCTAATTAGTTGAGTCGGCCATTTTGAATCAAATTAGCTAATTAGGTGAGTCTGCCATTTTGAATGAAACTAGCTTATTAGGTGAGTCGGCCATTTTGAATGAAACTAGCTAATTAGGTGAGTCGGCCATTTTGAATCAAACTAGCTAATTAGGTGAGTCGGCCATTTTGAATCAAACTAGCTAATTAGGTGAGTCGGCCATTTTGAATCAAACTAGCTAATTAGGTGAGTCGGCCATTTTGAATCAAACAAGCTCATTAGGTGAGTCGGCCATTTTGAATCAAACAAACTCATTAGGTGAAGTGGCCATTTTGAATCAAACAGGCTCATCAGGTGAGTCGGCCATTTTGAATCAAACAAGCTTATTAGGTGAGTCGGCCATTTTGAATCAAACTATCTCATTAGGTGAGTCGGCCATTTTGGATCAAACAAGCTCATTAGGTGAGACGGCCATTTTGAATCAAACAAGCTCATTAGGTGAGTCAGCCATTTTGAATCAAACAAGCTCATTAGGTGAGGTGGCCATTTTGAATCAAACAGGCTCATTAGGTGAGTCGGCCATTTTGAATCAAACAAGCTCATTAGGTGAGTCGGCCATTTTGAATCAAACTATCTCATTAGGTGAGTCAGCCATTTTGAATCAAACTAGCTAATTAGGTGAGTCGGCCATTTTGAATTAAACTAGCTAATTAAGTGAGTCGGCCATTTTGAATCAAACTAGCTAATTACTTGAGTCGGCCATTTTGAATCAATCTAGCTAATTAGGTGAGTCGGCCATTTTGAATCAAACTAGCTCATTAGGTGAGTCGGCCATTTTGAATCAAACTAGCTCATTAGGTGAGTCGGCCATTTTGAATCAAACTAGCTAATTAGGTGAGTCGGCCATTTTGAATCAAACTAGCTAATTAGGTGAGTCGGCCATTTTGAATCAAACTAGCTAATTAGGTGAGTCGGCCATTTTGAATCAAACTAGCTAATTAGGTGAGTCGGCCATTTTGAATCAAACTAGCTAATTAGGTGAGTCTGCCATTTTGAATCAAACTAGCTAATTAGGTGAGTCGGCCATTTTGAATCAAACTAGCTAATTAGGTGAGTCGGCCATTTTGAATCAAACTAGTTAATTAGGTGAGTCGGCCATTTTGAATCAAACCAGGTAATTAGGTGAGTCGGCCATTTTGAATCAAACCAGCTAATTAGGTGAGTCGGCCATTTTGAATCAAACCAGCTAATTAGGTGAGTCGGCCATTTTGAATCAAACCAGCTAATTAGGTGAGTCGGCCATTTTGAATCAAACCAGCTAATTAGGTGAGTCGGCCATTTTGAATCAAACCAGCTAATTAGGTGAGTCGGCCATTTTGAATCAAACCAACTAATTAGGTGAGTCAGCCATTTTGAATCAAACTAGTTAATTAGGTAAGTCGGCCATTTTGAATCAAACAATCTACTTAGGTAAGTCGGCCATTTTGAATCAAACCAGCTAATTAGATGAGTCGGCCATTTTGAATCAAACCAACTAATTAGGTGAGTCGGCCATTTTGAATCAAACCAGCTAATTAGGTGAGTCGGCCATTTTGAATCAAACCAGGTAATTAGGTGAGTTGGCCATTTTGAATCAAACCAACTAATTAGGTGAGTCGGCCATTTTGAATTAAACAAGCAAATTAGGTGAAGCGGCCATTTGAACAAGCAAATTAGGTGAAGCGGCCATTTTGATGGATATATGGAACTTATATTTGGCAAATGGGTAGCTGACAATGATCCCTAATAAATTTCAATTGAAAATCCAATTTCCAAGATGGCCGACAACGCAAAAAAGTCAAAATACTGTAAAATGGTCAATTTTAGTGATATTGAGCTGAAACTTGGTATGGTGATAGCTGACAATGTTTCCTATCATATTCCATATCAAAATCAAAAATCCAAGATGGCCGCCATAGCTACTTTCAAATGGCTATAACTCGGCCATCTTTATACATAGAAAGCTGAAATTTGGTGAGGTTGTAGCTGAAGACAT
The DNA here is from genome assembly GCA_038048925.1 of Garcialebias charrua. NCBI lineage: Eukaryota > Metazoa > Chordata > Actinopteri > Cyprinodontiformes > Rivulidae > Garcialebias > Garcialebias charrua. The sequence continues at coordinate 31,556 of JBBPBX010007067.1, read as the reverse complement.
CCTCTATCACGTACGGAAACCAAAAATGAAAATCCAAGATGGCCGCCATAGCTACATTCAAATGGCTTTAACTCAGCCATCTTTATACATAGAGAGCTGAAATTTGGTGAGGTTGTAGCTGAAGACATTCTGTATTACGTACCGAAACCAAAAATAAAAATCCAAGATGGCCGCCATAGCTAAAAGAGAAAAAATGCCATAACTCAGCCATCTTTACACATAGAGAGCTGAAATTTGGCGAGGTTGTAGCTGAAGACATTCTGTATTACGTACCGAAACCAAAAATAAAAATCCAAGATGGCCGCCATAGCTAAAAGAGAAAAAATGCCATAACTCAGCCATCTTTATACATAGAGAGCTGAAATTTGGTGAGGTTGTAGCTGACGACATTCTCTATCACGTACAAAAAACGAAAATAAAAATCCAAGATGGCCGCCTTAGCTAAAAAGAAAAAACACCATAATTCAGCCATTTTTAATGCTATTTAGTTGAAATTTGGTGTAATCGTAGCTGAAAATGAACCCAAACACCTTTACTATCATTTCAAGAATTTTATTTGGCTCCGTGATATGTGCTATTAACATTTGGAGCCATTTGTATTCAGGATGGCTGCTAACGGGCAGTAGCCTGGCAGCCCCCGTCGAAGTTTCTCCAGGAACTTTCTAGTTTTTTATTTATTATTTATTATTATTCCGTCAACATTAATGCGGCTCGTACCGTAACGTGCACCCCCACATAAGTTATATCAAAACGACCGGCCCGACTCCGAGATGTGTGCTATTACTTTTCTAAGCAATCGGAGTTACCATCGCGAAATATTTTGCTAACAAAAATCGTAAATTTCCCATAGGAAATGAATGGGACTTAACTTTTCAGAGAAACTGAGTTACATAGGGCGCCATTTTGGTTCAATATACAAGGCAATATACAAGGCAGGTTCAATACACAAGCTAGTTAGGTGAGTCGGCCATTTTGAATAGAACTAGCTAATTAGGTGAGTCGGCCATTTTGAATCAACCAAGCTCATTAGGTGAGGCGGCCATTTTGAATCAGGGCGCCATCTTGGTTCAATATACAAGGCAATATACAGGGCAGGTTCAATACACAAGCTACTTAGGTGAGACGGCCATTTTGAATCAAACTAGCTAATTAGGTGAGTCGGCCATTTTGAATCAAAGTAGCTAATTAGGTGAGGCGGCCATTTTGAATCAACCAAGCTCATTAGGTGAGGCGGCCATTTTGAATCAGGGCGCCATCTTGGTTCAATATACAAGGCAATATACAAGGCAGGTTCAATACACAAGCTAATTAGATGAGACGGCCATTTTGGATGAAACTAGCTAATTAGGTGAGTCGGCCATTTTGAATCAAACTAGCTAATTAGGTGAGTCGGCCATTTTGAATCAAACTAGCTAATTAGGTGAGTCGGCCATTTTGAATCAAACTAGCTAATTAGGTGAGTCTGCCATTTTGAATCAAACTAGCTAATTAGGTGAGTCTGCCATTTTGAATCAAACTAGCTAATTAGGTGAGTCGGCCATTTTGAATCAAACTAGCTAATTAGGTGAGTCGGCCATTTTGAATCAAACTAGCTAATTAGTTGAGTCGGCCATTTTGAATCAAATTAGCTAATTAGTTGAGTCTGCCATTTTGAATGAAATTAGCTTATTAGGTGAGTCTGCCATTTTGAATGAAACTAGCTTATTAGGTGAGTCGGCCATTTTGAATGAAACTAGCTAATTAGGTGAGTCGGCCATTTTGAATCAAACTAGCTAATTAGGTGAGTCGGCCATTTTGAATCAAACTAGCTAATTAGGTGAGTCGGCCATTTTGAATCAAACTAGCTAATTAGGTGAGTCGGCCATTTTGAATCAAACTAGCTAATTAGGTGAGTCGGCCATTTTGAATCAAACTAGCTAATTAGGTGAGTCGGCCATTTTGAATCAAACTAGCTAATTAGGTGAGTCGGCCATTTTGAATCAAACTAGCTAATTAGGTGAGTCGGCCATTTTGAATCAAACTAGCTAATTAGGTGAGTCGGCCATTTTGAATCAAACTAGCTAATTAGGTGAGTCGGCCATTTTGAATCAAACTAGCTAATTAGGTGAGTCGGCCATTTTGAATCAAACTAGCTAATTAGGTGAGTCGGCCATTTTGAATCAAACTAGCTAATTAGGTGAGTCGGCCATTTTGAATCAAACTAGCTAATTAGGTGAGTCGGCCATTTTGAATCAAACTAGCTAATTAGGTGAGTCGGCCATTTTGAATCAAACTAGCTAATTAGGTGAGTCGGCCATTTTGAATCAAACTAGCTAATTAGGTGAGTCGGCCATTTTGAATCAAACTAGCTAATTAGGTGAGTCGGCCATTTTGAATCAAACCAGCTAATTAGGTGAGTCGGCCATTTTGAATCAAACCAGCTAATTAGGTGAGTCGGCCATTTTGAATCAAACTAGTTAATTAGGTGAGTCGGCCATTTTGAATCAAATCAGCTAATTAGGTGAGTCGGCCATTTTGAATTAAACAAGCAAATTAGGTGAAGCGGCCATTTGAACAAGCAAATTAGGTGAAGCGGCCATTTTGATGGATATATGGAACTTATATTTGGCAAATGGGTAGCTGACAATGATCCCTAATAAATTTCAATTGAAAATCCAATTTCCAAGATGGCCGACAACGCAAAAAAGTCAAAATACTGTAAAATGGTCAATTTTAGTGATATTGAGCTGAAACTTGGTATGGTGATAGCTGACAATGTTTCCTATCATATTCCATATCAAAATCAAAAATCCAAGATGGCCGCCATAGCTACTTTCAAATGGCTTTAACTCGGCCATCTTTATACATAGAGAGCTGAAATTTGGTGAGGTTGTAGCTGAAGACATCCTCTATCACGTACGGAAACCAAAAATGAAAATCCAAGATGGCCGCCATAGCTACAATCAAATGGCTTTAACTCAGCCATCTTTATACATATAGAGCTGAAATTTGGTGAGATTGTAGCTGAAGACATCCTCTATCACGTACCGAAACCAAAAATAAAAATCCAAGATGGCCGCCATAGCTAAAAATGAAAAATGCCATAACTCGGTCATCTTTATACATAGAGAGCTGAAATTTGGTGATGTTGTAGCTGACGACATTCTCTATCACGTACAAAAAACAAAAATAAAAATCCAAGATGGCCGCCATAGCTAAAAGACAAAAAATGCCATAACTCTGCCATTTTTAGAGCTATTGAGACAAAAGTTGGCAACTTAGTAGCTGAGAATGAGCTCTAATAAACCCTGATTGAAAATTAAAAATTCCAAGATGGCCGCCTTATCTAAAAGTTAAAAAACACCATAATTCGGCCATTTTTAATGCTATTTAGCTGAAATTTGGTGTAATGTTAGCTGAAAGTGAACCCAAACACCTTTTACTATCATTTCAAGATTTTAATTTAGCTCTGTGATGTGTGCTATGAACATTTGGAGCCATTTGTATTCAGGATGGTTGCTAGGGGGTAGTAGCCTGGCAGCCCCCGTCGAAGTTTCTCCAGGAACTTTCTAGTTGGGGGCTGCCAAATGCATTGTAAATGCATTAAGCAGCAACCTATTGTTCTCCTCCCAATAAGGGTTTCTTTATTTATTATTTATTATTCTTCCGTCAACATTAATGCGGCTCGTACCGTAACGTGCACCCCCACATAAGTTATATCAAAACGACCGGCCCGACTCCGAGATGTGTGCTATTACTTTTCTAAGCAATCGGAGTTACCATCGCGAAATATTTTGCTAACAAAAATCGTAAATTTCCCATAGGAAATGAATGGGACTTAACTTTTCAGAGAAACTGAGTTACATAGGGCGCCATTTTGGTTCAATATACAAGGCAATATACAAGGCAGGTTCAATACACAAGCTAGTTAGGTGAGTCGGCCATTTTGAATAGAACTAGCTAATTAGGTGAGTCGGCCATTTTGAATCAACCAAGCTCATTAGGTGAGGCGGCCATTTTGAATCAGGGCGCCATCTTGGTTCAATATACAAGGCAATATACAAGGTAGGTTCAATACACAAGCTAATTAGATGAGGCGGCCATTTTGGATGAAATTAGATAATTAGTTGAGGTGGCCATTTTGAATCAACCAAGCTCATTAGGTGAGGCGGCCATTTTGAATCAGGGCGCCATCTTGGTTCAATATACAAGGCAATATACAGGGCAGGTTCAATACACAAGCTACTTAGGTGAGACGGCCATTTTGAATCAAACTAGCTAATTAGGTGAGTCGGCCATTTTGAATCAAAGTAGCTAATTAGGTGAGGCGGCCATTTTGAATCAACCAAGCTCATTAGGTGAGGCGGCCATTTTGAATCAGGGCGCCATTTTGGTTCAATATACAAGGCAATATACAAGGCAGGTTCAATACACAAGCTAGTTAGGTGAGTCGGCCATTTTGAATAGAACTAGCTAATTAGGTGAGTCGGCCATTTTGAATCAACCAAGCTCATTAGGTGAGGCGGCCATTTTGAATCAGGGCGCCATCTTGGTTCAATATACAAGGCAATATACAAGGTAGGTTCAATACACAAGCTAATTAGATGAGGCGGCCATTTTGGATGAAATTAGATAATTAGTTGAGGTGGCCATTTTGAATCAACCAAGCTCATTAGGTGAGGCGGCCATTTTGAATCAGGGCGCCATCTTGGTTCAATATACAAGGCAATATACAGGGCAGGTTCAATACACAAGCTACTTAGGTGAGACGGCCATTTTGAATCAAACTAGCTAATTAGGTGAGTCGGCCATTTTGAATCAAAGTAGCTAATTAGGTGAGGCGGCCATTTTGAATCAACCAAGCTCATTAGGTGAGGCGGCCATTTTGAATCAGGGCGCCATTTTGGTTCAATATACAAGGCAATATACAAGGCAGGTTCAATACACAAGCTAGTTAGGTGAGTCGGCCATTTTGAATAGAACTAGCTAATTAGGTGAGTCGGCCATTTTGAATCAACCAAGCTCATTAGGTGAGGCGGCCATTTTGAATCAGGGCGCCATCTTGGTTCAATATACAAGGCAATATACAAGGTAGGTTCAATACACAAGCTAATTAGATGAGGCGGCCATTTTGGATGAAATTAGATAATTAGTTGAGGTGGCCATTTTGAATCAACCAAGCTCATTAGGTGAGGCGGCCATTTTGAATCAGGGCGCCATCTTGGTTCAATATACAAGGCAATATACAGGGCAGGTTCAATACACAAGCTACTTAGGTGAGACGGCCATTTTGAATCAAACTAGCTAATTAGGTGAGTCGGCCATTTTGAATCAAAGTAGCTAATTAGGTGAGGCGGCCATTTTGAATCAACCAAGCTCATTAGGTGAGGCGGCCATTTTGAATCAGGGCGCCATCTTGGTTCAATATACAAGGCAATATACAAGGCAGGTTCAATACACAAGCTAATTAGATGAGACGGCCATTTTGGATGAAACTAGCTAATTAGGTGAGTCGGCCATTTTGAATCAAACTAGCTAATTAGGTGAGTCGGCCATTTTGAATCGAACTAGCTAATTAGGTGAGTCGGCCATTTTGAATCAAACTAGCTAATTAGGTGAGTCGGCCATTTTGAATCAAACTAGCTAATTAGGTGAGTCGGCCATTTTGAATCAAACTAGCTAATTAGGTGAGTCGGCCATTTTGAATCAAACTAGCTAATTAGGTGAGTCGGCCATTTTGAATCAAACTAGCTAATTAGGTGAGTCGGCCATTTTGAATCAAACCAGCTAATTAGGTGAGTCGGCCATTTTGAATCAAACCAACTAATTAGGTGAGTCGGCCATTTTGAATCAAACTAGTTAATTAGGTAAGTCGGCCATTTTGAATCAAACAATCTACTTAGGTGAGTCGGCCATTTTGAATCAAACCAGCTAATTAGGTGAGTCGGCCATTTTGAATCAAACCAGCTAATTAGGTGAGTCGGCCATTTTGAATCAAACCAGCTAATTAGGTGAGTCGGCCATTTTGAATCAAACCAGCTAATTAGGTGAGTCGGCCATTTTGAATCAAACCAGGTAATTAGGTGAGTCGGCCATTTTGAATCAAACCAGCTAATTAGGTGAGTTGGCCATTTTGAATCAAACTAGTTAATTAGGTGAGTCGGCCATTTTGAATTAAACAAGCAAATTAGGTGAAGCGGCCATTTGAACAAGCAAATTAGGTGAAGCGGCCATTTTGATGGAGATATGGAACTTATATTTGGCAAATGGGTAGCTGACAATGATCCCTAATAAATTTCAATTGAAAATCCAATTTCCAAGATGGCCGACAACGCAAAAAAGTCAAAATACTGTAAAATGGTCAATTTTAGTGATATTGAGCTGAAACTTGGTATGGTGATAGCTGACAATGTTTCCTATCATATTCCATATCAAAATCAAAAATCCAAGATGGCCGCCATAGCTACTTTCAAATGGCTATAACTCGGCCATCTTTATACATAGAGAGCTGAAATTTGGTGAGGGTGTAGCTGAAGACATCCTCTATCACGTACGGAAACCAAAAATAAAAATCCAAGATGGCCGCCATAGCTACATTCAAATGGCTTTAACTCGACCATCTTTATACATAGAGAGCTGAAATTTGGTGAGATTGTAGCTGAAGACATCCTCTATCACGTACCAAAACCAAAAATAAAAATCCAAGATGGCCGCCATAGCTAAGAAGAAAAAATGTCATAACTCGGCCATCTTTATACATAGAGAGCTGAAATTTGGTGATGTTGTAGCTGACGACATTCTCTATCACGTACAAAAAACAAAAATAAAAATCCAAGATGGCCGCCATAGCTAAATGACAAAAAATGCCATAACTCGGCCATTTTTAGAGCTATTGAGACAAAACTTGGCAACTTAGTAGCTGAGAATGAGCTCTAATAAACCCTGATTAAAAATTAAAAAATCCAAGATGGCCGCCTTATCTAAAAGATAAAAAACACCATAATTCGGCCATTTTTAATGCTATTTAGCTGAAATTTGGTGTAATGTTAGCTGAAAGTGAACCCAAACACCTTTTACTATCATTTCAAGACTTTAATTTAGCTCTGTGATGTATGCTATGAACATTTGGAGCCATTTGTATTCAGGATGGCTGCTAGCGGGCGGTAGCCTGGCAGCCCCCGTCGAAGTTTCTCCAGGAACTTTCTAGTGTTACTTTTACTCTCCTGTGTTTCAGCTAACTTGCTCTTCTTTCAACTTTAATGCGGCCCGAACCACAATGTGTACCCCCACAAATGTTATATCAAAACGATCGTCTCGGCCCTGTGATGTGTGCTATTACTTTTATTGGCAATCGGAGTTACCATGGCGATGTATTTTGCTAACAAAGTTGCCATATTTCCCCATTGGAAATGAATGGGAGAACACTCCTCACACAAACTGCTGTTGTCAAGTCACATGATTTAGAGCCTGATGAAAATATACTCACTGTTGGATTTGTTTGAAACTCACTGAAAGCATTTATCAGATGTATGTCTAGAACTGATTAACATTTGGAGCCATTTTGATTCAAGATGGCTGCCACAGCTACCTCACAATACACAGAAATTGATTATAACTCAGTCATTTTTGGATATATTAATTTGAAACTTGGTATAGTGGTAGCTTTGGATGATACCAAACTCATAGTATGTTCACATCGAAATTTTTCTATTCGGCAACAGCCTGTACGGCACGGAATAAAAATTCCGGCAACAGCCGGCAGCCCCCGTCGAAGTTTCTCCAGGAACTTTCTAGTGTTACTTTTACTCTCCTGTGTTTCAGCTAACTTGCTCTTCTTTCAACTTTAATGCGGCCCGAACCACAATGTGTACCCCCACAAATGTTATATCAAAACGATCGTCTCGGCCCTGTGATGTGTGCTATTACTTTTATTGGCAATCGGAGTTACCATGGCGATGTATTTTGCTAACAAAGTTGCCATATTTCCCCATTGGAAATGAATGGGAGAACACTCCTCACACAAACTGCTGTTGTCAAGTCACATGATTTAGAGCCTGATGAAAATATACTCACTGTTTTATTTGTTTGAAACTCACTGAAAGCATTTATCAGATGTATGTCTAGAACTGATTAACATTTGGAGCCATTTTGATTCAAGATGGCTGCCACAGCTACCTCACAATACATAGAAATTGATTATAACTCAGTCATTTTTGGATATATTAATTTGAAACTTGGTATAGTGGTAGCTTTGGATGATACCAAACTCATAGTATGTTCACATCGAAATTTTTCGATTCGGCAACAGCCTGTACGGCACGGAATAGAAATTCCGGCAACAGCTGGCAGCCCCCGTCGAAGTTTCTCCAGGAACTTTCTAGTTGGGGGCTGCCAAATGCATTGTAAATGCATTAAGCAGCAACCTATTGTTCTACACTCAATAAGGGTTTCTTTATTTATTTATTATTTATTTATTTATTATTCTTCCGTCAACATTAATGCGGCTCGTACCGTAACGTGCACCCCCACAAAAGTTATATCAAAACGACCGGCCCGACTCCGAGATGTGTGCTATTACTTTTCTAAGCAATCGGAGTTACCATCGCGAAATATTTCGCTAACAAAAATCGTAAATTTCCCATAGGAAATGAATGGGACTTAACTTTTCAGAGAAACTGAGTTACATAGGGCGCCATTTTGGTTCAATATACAAGGCAATATACAAGGCAGGTTCAATACACAAGCTAGTTAGGTGAGTCGGCCATTTTGAATAGAACTAGCTAATTAGGTGAGTCGGCCATTTTGAATCAACCAAGCTCATTAGGTGAGGCGGCCATTTTGAATCAGGGCGCCATCTTGGTTCAATATACAAGGCAATATACAAGGTAGGTTCAATACACAAGCTAATTAGATGAGGCGGCCATTTTGGATGAAATTAGATAATTAGTTGAGGTGGCCATTTTGAATCAACCAAGCTCATTAGGTGAGGCGGCCATTTTGAATCAGGGCGCCATCTTGGTTCAATATACAAGGCAATATACAGGGCAGGTTCAATACACAAGCTACTTAGGTGAGACGGCCATTTTGAATCAAACTAGCTAATTAGGTGAGTCGGCCATTTTGAATCAAAGTAGCTAATTAGGTGAGGCGGCCATTTTGAATCAACCAAGCTCATTAGGTGAGGCGGCCATTTTGAATCAGGGCGCCATCTTGGTTCAATATACAAGGCAATATACAAGGCAGGTTCAATACACAAGCTAATTAGATGAGACGGCCATTTTGGATGAAACTAGCTAATTAGGTGAGTCGGCCATTTTGAATCAAACTAGCTAATTAGGTGAGTCGGCCATTTTGAATCAAACTAGCTAATTAGGTGAGTCGGCCATTTTGAATCAAACTAGCTAATTAGGTGAGTCGGCCATTTTGAATCAAACTAGCTAATTAGGTGAGTCGGCCATTTTGAATCAAACCAGCTAATTAGGTGAGTCGGCCATTTTGAATCAAACCAGCTAATTAGGTGAGTCGGCCATTTTGAATCAAACCAGGTAATTAGGTGAGTCGGCCATTTTGAATCAAACCAGCTAATTAGGTGAGTCGGCCATTTTGAATCAAACTAGTTAATTAGGTGAGTCGGCCATTTTGAATCAAACCAGCTAATTAGGTGAGTCGGCCATTTTGAATCAAACCAGCTAATTAGGTGAGTCGGCCATTTTGAATCAAACCAGCTAATTAGGTGAGTCGGCCATTTTGAATCAAACAAGCAAATTAGGTGAAGCGGCCATTTGAACAAGCAAATTAGGTGAAGCGGCCATTTTGATGGAGATATGGAACTTATATATGGCAAATGGGTAGCTGACAATGATCCCTAATAAATTTCAATTGAAAATCCAATTTCCAAGATGGCCGACAACGCAAAAAAGTCAAAATACTGTAAAATGGTCAATTTTAGTGATATTGAGCTGAAACTTGGTATGGTGATAGCTGACAATGTTTCCTATCATATTCCATATCAAAATCAAAAATCCAAGATGGCCGCCATAGCTACTTTCAAATGGCTATAACTCGGCCATCTTTATACATAGAGAGCTGAAATTTGGTGAGGGTGTAGCTGAAGACATCCTCTATCACGTACGGAAACCAAAAATAAAAATCCAAGATGGCCGCCATAGCTACATTCAAATGGCTTTAACTCGACCATCTTTATACATAGAGAGCTGAAATTTGGTGAGATTGTAGCTGAAGACATCCTCTATCAATTACCAAAACCAAAAATAAAAATCCAAGATGGCCGCCATAGCTAAGAAGAAAAAATGTCATAACTCGGCCATCTTTATACATAGAGAGCTGAAATTTGGTGATGTTGTAGCTGACGACATTCTCTATCACGTACAAAAAACAAAAATAAAAATCCAAGATGGCCGCCATAGCTAAATGACAAAAAATGCCATAACTCGGCCATTTTTAGAGCTATTGAGACAAAACTTGGGCAACTTAGTAGCTGAGAATGAGCTCTAATAAACCCTGATTAAAAATTAAAAAATCCAAGATGGCCGCCTTATCTAAAAGATAAAAAACACCATAATTCGGCCATTTTTAATGATATTTAGCTGAAATTTGGTGTAATGTTAGCTGAAAGTGAACCCAAACACCTTTTACTATCATTTCAAGACTTTAATTTAGCTCTGTGATGTATGCTATGAACATTTGGAGCCATTTGTATTCAGGATGGTTGCTAGCGGGCAGTAGCCTGGCAGCCCCCTTCGAAGTTTCTCCAGGAACTTTCTAGTTGGGGGCTGCCAAATGCATTGTAAATGCATTAAGCAGCAACCTATTGTTCTCCACCCAATAAGGGTTTCTTTATTTATTATTTATTATTCATCCATCAACATTAATGCGGCTCGTACCGTAACGTGCACCCCCACATAAGTTATATCAAAACGACCGGCCCGACTCCGAGATGTGTGCTATTACTTTTCTAAGCAATCGGAGTTACCATCGCGAAATATTTTGCTAACAAAAATCGTAAATTTCCCATAGGAAATGAATGGGACTTAACTTTTCAGAGAAACTGAGTTACATAGGGCGCCATTTTGGTTCAATATACAAGGCAATATACAAGGCAGGTTCAATACACAAGCTAGTTAGGTGAGTCGGCCATTTTGAATAGAACTAGCTAATTAGGTGAGTCGGCCATTTTGAATCAACCAAGCTCATTAGGTGAGGCGGCCATTTTGAATCAGGGCGCCATCTTGGTTCAATATACAAGGCAATATACAAGGCAGGTTCAATACACAAGCTAGTTAGGTGAGTCGGCCATTTTGAATAGAACTAGCTAATTAGGTGAGTCGGCCATTTTGAATCAACCAAGCTCATTAGGTGAGGCGGCCATTTTGAATCAGGGCGCCATCTTGGTTCAATATACAAGGCAATATACAAGGTAGGTTCAATACACAAGCTAATTAGATGAGGCGGCCATTTTGGATGAAATTAGATAATTAGTTGAGGTGGCCATTTTGAATCAACCAAGCTCATTAGGTGAGGCGGCCATTTTGAATCAGGGCGCCATCTTGGTTCAATATACAAGGCAATATACAGGGCAGGTTCAATACACAAGCTACTTAGGTGAGACGGCCATTTTGAATCAAACTAGCTAATTAGGTGAGTCGGCCATTTTGAATCAAAGTAGCTAATTAGGTGAGGCGGCCATTTTGAATCAACCAAGCTCATTAGGTGAGGCGGCCATTTTGAATCAGGGCGCCATCTTGGTTCAATATACAAGGCAATATACAAGGCAGGTTCAATACACAAGCTAATTAGATGAGACGGCCATTTTGGATGAAACTAGCTAATTAGGTGAGTCGGCCATTTTGAATCAAACTAGCTAATTAGGTGAGTCGGCCATTTTGAATCAAACAAGATAATTAGGTGAGTCGGCCATTTTGAATCAAACTAGCTAATTAGGTGAGTCTGCCATTTTGAATCAAACTAGCTAATTAAGTGAGTCGGCCATTTTGAATCAAACTAGCTAATTAGGTGAGTCGGCCATTTTGAATCAAACTAGCTAATTAGGTGAATCGGCCATTTTGAATCAAACTAGCTAATTAGTTGAGTCGGCCATTTTGAATCAAATTAGCTAATTAGGTGAGTCTGCCATTTTGAATGAAACTAGCTTATTAGGTGAGTCGGCCATTTTGAATGAAACTAGCTAATTAGGTGAGTCGGCCATTTTGAATCAAACTAGCTAATTAGGTGAGTCGGCCATTTTGAATCAAACTAGCTAATTAGGTGAGTCGGCCATTTTGAATCAAACTAGCTAATTAGGTGAGTCGGCCATTTTGAATCAAACTAGCTAATTAGGTGAGTCGGCCATTTTGAATCAAACCAGGTAATTAGGTGAGTCGGCCATTTTGAATCAAACCAGCTAATTATGTGAGTCGGCCATTTTGAATCAAACCAGCTAATTAGGTGAGTCGGCCATTTTGAATCAAACCAGCTAATTAGGTGAGTCGGCCATTTTGAATCAAACCAGCTAATTAGGTGAGTCGGCCATTTTGAATCAAACCAGCTAATTAGGTGAGTCGGCCATTTTGAATCAAACTAGCTAATTAGGTGAGTCGGCCATTTTGAATCAAACTAGCTAATTAGGTGAGTCGGCCATTTTGAATCAAACTAGCTCATTAGGTGAGTCGGCCATTTTGAATCAAACTAGCTCATTAGGTGAGTCGGCCATTTTGAATCAAACTAGCTCATTAGGTGAGTCGGCCATTTTGAATCAAACTAGCTCATTAGGTGAGTCGGCCATTTTGAATCAAACTAGCTAATTAGGTGAGTCGGCCATTTTGAATCAAACTAGCTAATTAGGTGAGTCGGCCATTTTGAATCAAACTAGCTAATTAGGTGAGTCGGCCATTTTGAATCAAACTAGCTAATTAGGTGAGTCGGCCATTTTGAATCAAACTAGCTAATTAGGTGAGTCGGCCATTTTGAATCAAACTAGCTCATTAGGTGAGTCGGCCATTTTGAATCAAACTAGCTAATTAGGTGAGTCGGCCATTTTGAATCAAACTAGCTAATTAGGTGAGTCGGCCATTTTGAATCAAACTAGCTAATTAGGTGAGTCGGCCATTTTGAATCAAACTAGCTAATTAGGTGAGTCGGCCATTTTGAATCAAACTAGCTAATTAGGTGAGTCGGCCATTTTGAATCAAACTAGCTAATTAGGTGAGTCGGCCATTTTGAATCAAACTAGCTAATTAGGTGAGTCGGCCATTTTGAATCAAACTAGCTAATTAGGTGAGTCGGCCATTTTGAATCAAACTAGCTAATTAGGTGAGTCGGCCATTTTGAATCAAACCAGGTAATTAGGTGAGTCGGCCATTTTGAATCAAACCAGCTAATTATGTGAGTCGGCCATTTTGAATCAAACCAGCTAATTAGGTGAGTCGGCCATTTTGAATCAAACCAGCTAATTAGGTGAGTCGGCCATTTTGAATCAAACCAGCTAATTAGGTGAGTCGGCCATTTTGAATCAAACCAGCTAATTAGGTGAGTCGGCCATTTTGAATCAAACCAGCTAATTAGGTGAGTCGGCCATTTTGAATCAAACCAGCTAATTAGGTGAGTCGGCCATTTTGAATCAAACCAGCTAATTAGGTGAGTCGGCCATTTTGAATCAAACCAGCTAATTAGGTGAGTCGGCCATTTTGAATCAAACCAGCTAATTAGGTGAGTCGGCCATTTTGAATCAAACCAGCTAATTAGGTGAGTCGGCCATTTTGAATCAAACCAGCTAATTAGGTGAGTCGGCCATTTTGAATCAAACCAGCTAATTAGGTGAGTCGGCCATTTTGAATTAAACAAGCAAATTAGGTGAAGCGGCCATTTGAACAAGCAAATTAGGTGAAGCGGCCATTTTGATGGATATATGGAACTTATATTTGGCAAATGGGTAGCTGACAATGATCCCTAATAAATTTCAATTGAAAATCCAATTTCCAAGATGGCCGACAACGCAAAAAAGTCAAAATACTGTAAAATGGTCAATTTTAGTGATATTGAGCTGAAACTTGGTATGGTGATAGCTGACAATGTTTCCTATCATATTCCATATCAAAATCAAAAATCCAAGATGGCCGCCATAGCTACTTTCAAATGGCTTAAACTCGGCCATCGTTATACATAGAGAGCTGAAAATTGGTGAGGTTGTAGCTGAAGACATCCTCTATCACGTACGGAAACCAAAAATAAAAATCCAAGATGGCCGCCATAGCTACAATCAAATGGCTTTAACTCAGCCATCTTTATACATATAGAGCTGAAATTTGGTGAGATTGTAGCTGAAGACATCCTCTATCACGTACCGAAACCAAAAATAAAAATCCAAGATGGCCGCCATAGCTAAAAAAGAAAAATACCATAACTCGACCATCTTTATACATAGAGAGCTGAAATTTGGTGATGTTATAGCTGACGACATTCTCTATCACGTACAAAAAACAAAAATAAAAATCCAAGATGGCCGCCATAGCTAAAAGAAAAAAAATGCCATAACTCTGCCATTTTAAGAGCTATTGAGACAAAAGTTGGCAACTTAGTAGCTGAGAATGAGCTCTAATAAACCCTGATTGAAAATTAAAAATTCCAAGATGGCCGCCTTATCTAAAAGATAAAAAACACCATAATTCGGCCATTTTTAATGCTATTTAGCTGAAATTTGGTGTAATGTTAGCTGAAAGTGAACCCAAACACCTTTCACTATCATTTCAAGATTTTAATTTAGCTCTGTGATGTGTGCTATGAACATTTAGAGCCATTAGGATTCAGGATGGTTGCTAGGGGCAGTAGCCTGGCAGCCCCCGTCGAAGTTTCTCCAGGAACTTTCTAGTTGGGGGCTGCCAAATGCATTGTAAATGCATTAAGCAGCAACCTATTGTTCTCCACCCAATAAGGGTTTCTTTATTTTTTATTTATTATTCATCCGTCTCCGTTAATGCGGCTCGTACCGTAACGTGCACCCCCACAAAAGTTATATCAAAACGACCGGCCCGACTCCGAGATGTGTGCTATTACTTTTCTAAGCAATCGGAGTTACCATCGCGAAATATTTTGCTAACAAAAATCGTAAATTTCCCATAGGAAATGAATGGGACTTAACTTTTCAAAGAAACTGAGTCACATAGGGCGCCATTTTGGTTCAATATACAAGGCAATATACAAGACAGGTTCAATACACAAGCTAATTAGATGAGGCGGCCATTTTGGATCAAACTAGCTAATTAGTTGAGGTGGCCATTTTGAATCAACCAAGCTCATTAGGTGAGGCGGCCATTTTGAATGAGGGCGCCATCTTGGTTCAATATACAAGGCAATTATACAAGGCAGGTTCAATACACAAGCTAGTTAGGTGAGTCGGCCATTTTGAATCAAACTAGCTAATTAGGTGAGTCGGCCATTTTGAATCAAACTAGCTAATTAGGTGAGTCGGCCATTTTGAATCAAACTAGCTAATTAGGTGAGTCGGCCATTTTGAATCAAACTAGCTAATTAGGTGAGTCGGCCATTTTGAATCAAACTAGCTAATTAGGTGAGTCGGCCATTTTGAATCAAACTAGCTAATTAGGTGAGTCGGCCATTTTGAATCAAACTAGCTAATTAGGTGAGTCGGCCATTTTGAATCAAACTAGCTAATTAGGTGAGTCGGCCATTTTGAATCAAACTAGCTAATTAGGTGAGTCGGCCATTTTGAATCAAACTAGCTAATTAGGTGAGTCGGCCATTTTGAATCAAACTAGCTAATTAGGTGAGTCGGCCATTTTGAATCAAACTAGCTAATTAGGTGAGTCGGCCATTTTGAATCAAACTAGCTAATTAGGTGAGTCGGCCATTTTGAATCAAACTAGCTAATTAGGTGAGTCGGCCATTTTGAATCAAACTAGCTAATTAGGTGAGTCGGCCATTTTGAATCAAACTAGCTAATTAGGTGAGTCGGCCATTTTGAATCAAACTAGCTAATTAGGTGAGTCGGCCATTTTGAATCAAACTAGCTAATTAGGTGAGTCGGCCATTTTGAATCAAACTAGCTAATTAGGTGAGTCGGCCATTTTGAATCAAACTAGCTAATTAGGTGAGTCGGCCATTTTGAATCAAACTAGCTAATTAGGTGAGTCGGCCATTTTGAATCAAACTAGTTAATTAGGTGAGTCGGCCATTTTGAATCAAACCAGGTAATTAGGTGAGTCGGCCATTTTGAATCAAACCAGCTAATTAGGTGAGTCGGCCATTTTGAATCAAACCAGCTAATTAGGTGAGTCGGCCATTTTGAATCAAACCAGCTAATTAGGTGAGTCGGCCATTTTGAATCAAACCAGCTAATTAGGTGAGTCGGCCATTTTGAATCAAACCAGCTAATTAGGTGAGTCGGCCATTTTGAATCAAACCAGCTAATTAGGTGAGTCGGCCATTTTGAATCAAACCAGCTAATTAGGTGAGTCGGCCATTTTGAATCAAACCAGCTAATTAGGTGAGTCGGCCATTTTGAATCAAACCAGCTAATTAGGTGAGTCGGCCATTTTGAATCAAACCAGCTAATTAGGTGAGTCGGCCATTTTGAATCAAACCAGCTAATTAGGTGAGTCGGCCATTTTGAATCAAACCAGCTAATTAGGTGAGTCGGCCATTTTGAATCAAACCAGCTAATTAGGTGAGTCGGCCATTTTGAATCAAACCAGCTAATTAGGTGAGTCGGCCATTTTGAATCAAACCAGCTAATTAGGTGAGTCGGCCATTTTGAATCAAACCAGCTAATTAGGTGAGTCGGCCATTTTGAATCAAACCAGCTAATTAGGTGAGTCGGCCATTTTGAATCAAACCAGCTAATTAGGTGAGTCGGCCATTTTGAATCAAACCAGCTAATTAGGTGAGTCGGCCATTTTGAATCAAACCAACTAATTAGGTGAGTCGGCCATTTTGAATTAAACAAGCAAATTAGGTGAAGCGGCCATTTGAACAAGCAAATTAGGTGAAGCGGCCATTTTGATGGATATATGGAACTTATATTTGGCAAATGGGTAGCTGACAATGATCCCTAATAAATTTCAATTGAAAATCCAATTTCCAAGATGGCCGACAACGCAAAAAAGTCAAAATACTGTAAAATGGTCAATTTTAGTGATATTGAGCTGAAACTTGGTATGGTGATAGCTGACAATGTTTCCTATCATATTCCATATCAAAATCAAAAATCCAAGATGGCCGCCATAGCTACTTTCAAATGGCTATAACTCGGCCATCTTTATACATAGAGAGCTGAAATTTGGTGAGGGTGTAGCTGAAGACATCCTCTATCACGTACGGAAACCAAAAATAAAAATCCAAGATGGCCGCCATAGCTACATTCAAATGGCTTTAACTCGACCATCTTTATACATAGAGAGCTGAAATTTGGTGAGATTGTAGCTGAAGACATCCTCTATCACGTACCAAAACCAAAAATAAAAATCCAAGATGGCCGCCATAGCTAAGAAGAAAAAATGTCATAACTCGGCCATCTTTATACATAGAGAGCTGAAATTTGGTGATGTTGTAGCTGACGACATTCTCTATCACGTACAAAAAACAAAAATAAAAATCCAAGATGGCCGCCATAGCTAAATGACAAAAAATGCCATAACTCGGCCATTTTTAGAGCTATTGAGACAAAACTTGGCAACTTAGTAGCTGAGAATGAGCTTTAATAAACCCTGATTAAAAATTAAAAAATCCAAGATGGCCGCCTTATCTAAAAGATAAAAAACACCATAATTCGGCCATTTTTAATGCTATTTAGCTGAAATTTGGTGTAATGTTAGCTGAAAGTGAACCCAAACACCTTTTACTATCATTTCAAGACTTTAATTTAGCTCTGTGATGTATGCTATGAACATTTGGAGCCATTTGTATTCAGGATGGCTGCTAGCGGGCGGTAGCCTGGCAGCCCCCGTCGAAGTTTCTCCAGGAACTTTCTAGTTTTTATTTATTATTCATCCATCAACATTAATGCGGCTCGTACCGTAAGGTGTACCCCCACAAAAGTTATATCAAAACGACCGGCCCGACTCCGAGATGTGTGCTATTACTTTTCTAAGCAATCGGAGTTACCATCGCGAAATATTTTGCTAACAAAAATCGTAAATTTCCCATAGGAAATGAATGGGACTTAACTTTTCAGAGAAACTGAGTTACATAGGGCGCCATTTTGGTTCAATATACAAGGCAATATACAAGGCAGGTTCAATACACAAGCTAGTTAGGTGAGTCGGCCATTTTGAATAGAACTAGCTAATTAGGTGAGTCGGCCATTTTGAATCAACCAAGCTCATTAGGTGAGGCGGCCATTTTGAATCAGGGCGCCATCTTGGTTCAATATACAAGGCAATATACAGGGCAGGTTCAATACACAAGCTACTTAGGTGAGACGGCCATTTTGAATCAAACTAGCTAATTAGGTGAGTCGGCCATTTTGAATCAAAGTAGCTAATTAGGTGAGGCGGCCATTTTGAATCAACCAAGCTCATTAGGTGAGGCGGCCATTTTGAATCAGGGCGCCATCTTGGTTCAATATACAAGGCAATATACAAGGCAGGTTCAATACACAAGCTAATTAGATGAGACGGCCATTTTGGATGAAACTAGCTAATTAGGTGAGTCGGCCATTTTGAATCAAACTAGCTAATTAGGTGAGTCGGCCATTTTGAATCAAACAAGATAATTAGGTGAGTCGGCCATTTTGAATCAAACTAGCTAATTAGGTGAGTCTGCCATTTTGAATCAAACTAGCTAATTAAGTGAGTCGGCCATTTTGAATCAAACTAGCTAATTAGGTGAGTCGGCCATTTTGAATCAAACTAGCTAATTAGGTGAATCGGCCATTTTGAATCAAACTAGCTAATTAGTTGAGTCGGCCATTTTGAATCAAATTAGCTAATTAGGTGAGTCTGCCATTTTGAATGAAACTAGCTTATTAGGTGAGTCGGCCATTTTGAATGAAACTAGCTAATTAGGTGAGTCGGCCATTTTGAATCAAACTAGCTAATTAGGTGAGTCGGCCATTTTGAATCAAACTAGCTAATTAGGTGAGTCGGCCATTTTGAATCAAACTAGCTAATTAGGTGAGTCGGCCATTTTGAATCAAACAGCTCATTAGGTGAGTCGGCCATTTTGAATCAAACAAGCTCATTAGGTGAGTCGGCCATTTTGAATCAAACAAGCTCATTAGGTGAGTCGGCCATTTTGAATCAAACAAACTCATTAGGTGAAGTGGCCATTTTGAATCAAACAGGCTCATCAGGTGAGTCGGCCATTTTGAATCAAACAAGCTTATTAGGTGAGTCGGCCATTTTGAATCAAACTATCTCATTAGGTGAGTCGGCCATTTTGGATCAAACAAGCTCATTAGGTGAGACGGCCATTTTGAATCAAACAAGCTCATTAGGTGAGTCAGCCATTTTGAATCAAACAAGCTCATTAGGTGAGGTGGCCATTTTGAATCAAACAGGCTCATTAGGTGAGTCGGCCATTTTGAATCAAACAAGCTCATTAGGTGAGTCGGCCATTTTGAATCAAACTATCTCATTAGGTGAGTCGGCCATTAGGTGAGTCGGCCATTTTGAATCAAACTACCTAATTAGTTGAGTCGGCCATTTTGAATCAAACTAGCTGATTAGGTGAGTCGGCCATTTTGAATCAAACAAGCTCATTAGGTGAGGTGGCCATTTTGAATCAAACTAGCTCATTAGGTGAGGCGGCCATTTTGGATCAAACAAGATCATTTGGTGAGGAGGCCATTTTGAATCAAACATGCTCATTAGGTGAGGTGGCCATTTTGAATCAAACATGCTCATTAGGTGAGTTGACCATTTTGAATCAAACCAGCTAATTAGGTGAGTCGGCCATTTTGAATCAAACAAGCAAATTAGGTGAATCGGCCATTTGAACAAGCAAATTAGGTGAAGCGGCCATTTTGATGGAGATATGGAACTTATATTTGGCAAATGGGTAGCTGACAATGATCCCTAATAAATTTCAATTGAAAATCCAATTTCCAAGATGGCCGACAACGCAAAAAAGTCAAAATACTGTAAAATGGTCAATTTTAGTGATATTGAGCTGAAACTTGGTATGGTGATAGCTGACAATGTTTCCTATCATATTCCATATCAAAATCAAAAATCCAAGATGGCCGCCATAGCTACTTTCAAATGGCTATAACTCGGCCATCTTTATACATAGAGAGCTGAAATTTGGTGAGGGTGTAGCTGAAGACATCCTCTATCACGTACGGAAACCAAAAATAAAAATCCAAGATGGCCGCCATAGCTACATTCAAATGGCTTTAACTCGACCATCTTTATACATAGAGAGCTGAAATTTGGTGAGATTGTAGCTGAAGACATCCTCTATCACGTACCAAAACCAAAAATAAAAATCCAAGATGGCCGCCATAGCTAAGAAGAAAAAATGTCATAACTCGGCCATCTTTATACATAGAGAGCTGAAATTTGGTGATGTTGTAGCTGACGACATTCTCTATCACGTACAAAAAACAAAAATAAAAATCCAAGATGGCCGCCATAGCTAAATGACAAAAAATGCCATAACTCGGCCATTTTTAGAGCTATTGAGACAAAACTTGGCAACTTAGTAGCTGAGAATGAGCTCTAATAAACCCTGATTAAAAATTAAAAAATCCAAGATGGCCGCCTTATCTAAAAGATAAAAAACACCATAATTCGGCCATTTTTAATGCTATTTAGCTGAAATTTGGTGTAATGTTAGCTGAAAGTGAACCCAAACACCTTTTACTATCATTTCAAGACTTTAATTTAGCTCTGTGATGTATGCTATGAACATTTGGAGCCATTTGTATTCAGGATGGTTGCTAGCGGGCGGTAGCCTGGCAGCCCCCTTCGAAGTTTCTCCAGGAACTTTCTAGTTGGGGGCTGCCAATGCATTGTAAATGCTTGGAAGCAACCTATTGTTATCCACCCAATAAGGGTTTCTTTATTTATTTATTTATTATTCATCCATCAACATTAATGCGGCTCGTACCGTAACGTGCACCCCCACATAAGTTATATCAAAACGACCGGCCCGACTCCGAGATGTGTGCTATTACTTTTCTAAGCAATCGGAGTTACCATCGCGAAATATTTTGCTAACAAAAATCGTAAATTTCCCATAGGAAATGAATGGGACTTAACTTTTCAGAGAAACTGAGTTACATAGGGCGCCATTTTGGTTCAATATACAAGGCAATATACAAGGCAGGTTCAATACACAAGCTAGTTAGGTGAGTCGGCCATTTTGAATAGAACTAGCTAATTAGGTGAGTCGGCCATTTTGAATCAACCAAGCTCATTAGGTGAGGCGGCCATTTTGAATCAGGGCGCCATCTTGGTTCAATATACAAGGCAATATACAAGGTAGGTTCAATACACAAGCTAATTAGATGAGGCGGCCATTTTGGATGAAATTAGATAATTAGTTGAGGTGGCCATTTTGAATCAACCAAGCTCATTAGGTGAGGCGGCCATTTTGAATCAGGGCGCCATCTTGGTTCAATATACAAGGCAATATACAGGGCAGGTTCAATACACAAGCTACTTAGGTGAGACGGCCATTTTGAATCAAACTAGCTAATTAGGTGAGTCGGCCATTTTGAATCAAAGTAGCTAATTAGGTGAGGCGGCCATTTTGAATCAACCAAGCTCATTAGGTGAGGCGGCCATTTTGAATCAGGGCGCCATCTTGGTTCAATATACAAGGCAATATACAAGGTAGGTTCAATACACAAGCTAGTTAGGTGAGGCGGCCATTTTGGATCAAACCAGCTCATTAGGAGAGGCGGCCATTTTGGATCAACCAAGCTCATTAGGTAAGGCGGCCATTTTGAATCAGGACGCCATCTTGGTTCAATATACAACGCAATATACAAGTCAGGTTCAATACACAAGCTAGTTAGGTGAGGCGACCATTTTGGATCAAACCAGCTCATTAGGAGAGGCGGCCATTTTGGATCAACCAAGCTCATTAGGTGAGGCGGCCATTTTGAATCAGGGCGCCATCTTGGTTCAATATACAAGGCAATATACAAGGTAGGTTCAATACACAAGCTAGTTAGGTGAGACGGCCATTTTGGATCAAACAAGCTCATTAGGTAAGGCGGCCATTTTGAATCAACCAAGCTCATTAGGTGAGGCGGCCATTTTGAATCAGGGCGCCATCTTTGTTCGATATACAAGGCAATATACAAGGCAGGTTCAATACACAAGCTCATTAGGTGAGTCGGCCATTTTGAATCTAACTAGCTAATTAGATGAGTCAGCCATTTTGAACCAAACTAGCTAGTTAGGTGAGTCGGCCATTTTGAATCAAACAAGAGAATTAGGTGAGTCTGCCATTTTGAATCAAACTAGCTAATTAGGTGAGTCTGCCATTTTGAATCAAACTAGCTAATTAGGTGAGTCGGCCATTTTGAATCAAACTAGCTAATTAGGTGAGTCGGCCATTTTGAATCAAACTAGCTAATTAGGTGAGTCGGCCATTTTGAATCAAACTAGCTAATTAGGTGAGTCGGCCATTTTGAATCAAACTAGCTAATTAGGTGAGTCGGCCATTTTGAATCAAACTAGCTAATTAGGTGAGTCGGCCATTTTGAATCAAACTAGCTAATTAGGTGAGTCGGCCATTTTGAATCAAACTAGCTAATTAGGTGAGTCGGCCATTTTGAATCAAACCAGCTAATTAGGTGAGTCGGCCATTTTGAATCAAACTAGTTAATTAGGTAAGTCGGCCATTTTGAATCAAACAATCTACTTAGGTGAGTCGGCCATTTTGAATCAAACCAACTAATTAGGTGAGTCGGCCATTTTGAATCAAACCAACTAATTAGGTGAGTCGGCCATTTTGAATCAAACCAGCTAATTAGTTGAGTCGGCCATTTTGAATCAAACCAGGTAATTAGGTAAGTCGGCCATTTTGAATCAAACCAACTAATTAGGTGAGTCGGCCATTTTGAATCAAACTAGTTAATTAGGTAAGTCGGCCATTTTGAATCAAACCAGCTAATTAGGTGAGTCGGCCATTTTGAATCAAACCAGCTAATTAGGTGAGTCGGCCATTTTGAATCAAACCAGCTAATTAGGTGAGTCGGCCATTTTGAATCAAACCAGCTAATTAGGTGAGTCGGCCATTTTGAATCAAACCAGCTAATTAGGTGAGTCGGCCATTTTGAATTAAACAAGCAAATTAGGTGAAGCGGCCATTTGAACAAGCAAATTAGGTGAAGCGGCCATTTTGATGGAGATATGGAACTTATATTTGGTAAATGGGTAGCTGACAATGATCCCTAATAAATTTCAATTGAAAATCCAATTTCCAAGATGGCCGACAACGCAAAAAAGTCAAAATACTGTAAAATGGTCAATTTTAGTGATATTGAGCTGAAACTTGGTATGGTGATAGCTGACAATGTTTCCTATCATATTCCATATCAAAATCAAAAATCCAAGATGGCCGCCATAGCTACTTTCAAATGGCTATAACTCGGCCATCTTTATACATAGAGAGCTGAAATTTGGTGAGGTTGTAGCTGAAGACATCCTCTATCACGTACGGAAACCAAAAATAAAAATCCAAGATGGCCGCCATAGCTACATTCAAATGGCTTTAACTCGGCCATCTTTATACATAGAGAGCTGAAATTTGGTGAGCTTGTAGCTGAAGACATCCTCTATCACGTACCGAAACCAAAAATAAAAATCCAAGATGGCCGCCATAGCTAAAAAAGAAAAATTCCATAACTCGGCCATCTTTATACATAGAGAGCTGAAATTTGGTTATGTTATAGCTTACGACATTCTCTATCACGTACAAAAAAACAAAAATAAAAATCCAAGATGGCCGCCATAGCTAAAAGACAAAAAATGCCATAACTCTGCCATTTTTAGAGCTATTGAGACAAAAGTTGGCAACTTAGTAGCTGAGAATGAGCTCTAATAAACCCTGATTGAAAATTAAAAATTCCAAGATGGCCGCCTTATCTAAAAGATGAAAAACACCATAATTCGGCTATTTTTAATGCTATTTAGCTGAAATTTGGTGTAATGTTAGCTGAAAGTGAACCCAAACACCTTTCACTATCATTTCAAGATTTTAATTTAGCTTTGTGATGTGTACTATTAACATTTGGAGCAATTTGTATTCAGGATGGCTACTAGCGGGCAATAGCCTGGCAGCCCCCGTCGAAGTTTCTCCAGGAACTTTCTAGTTGGGGGCTGCCAATGCATTGTAAATGCTTGGAAGCAACCTATTGTTATCCTACCAATAAGGGTTTCTTTATTATTGGGGGCTGCCAATGCATTGTAAATGCTTGGAAGCAACCTATTGTTCTCCACCCAATAAGGGTTTCTTTATTTATTTTTTTTTATTTATTATTCATCCATCTCCGTTAATGCGGCTCGTACCGTAACGTGTACCCCCACAAAAGTTATATCAAAACGACCGGCCCGACTCCGAGATGTGTGCTATTACTTTTCTAAGCAATCGGAGTTACCATCGCAAAATATTTTGCTAACAAAAATTCGTAAATTTCCCATAGGAAATGAATGGGACTTAACTTTTCAGAGAAACTGAGTTACATAGGGCGCCATTTTGGTTCAATATACAAGGCAATATACAAGGTAGGTTCAATACACAAGCTCATTAGGTGAGTCGGCCATTTTGAATCTAACTAGCTAATTAGATGAGTCAGCCATTTTGAACCAAACTAGCTAGTTAGGTGAGTCGGCCATTTTGAATCAAACAAGAGAATAAGGTGAGTCTGCCATTTTGAATCAAACTAGCTAATTAGGTGAGTCTACCATTTTGAATCAAACTAGCTAATTAGGTGAGACGGCCATTTTGAATCAAACTAGCTAATTAGGTGAGTCGGCCATTTTGAATCAAACAACATAATTAAGTGAGTCGGCCATTTTGAATCAAACTAGCTACTTAGTTGTGTCGGCCAATATATAAGGCAGGTTCAATACACAAGCTCATTAGGTGAGTCGGCCATTTTGAATCAAACTAGCTAATTAGGTGAGTCGGCCATTTTGAATCAACCAAGCTCATTAGGTGAGGCGGCCATTTTGAATCAGGGCGCCATCTTGGTTCAATATACAAGGCAATATACAAGGTAGGTTCAATACACAAGCTAATTAGATGAGGCGGCCATTTTGGATGAAACTAGATAATTAGTTGAGGTGGCCATTTTGAATCAACCAAGCTCATTAGGTGAGGCGGCCATTTTGAATCAGGGCGCCATCTTGGTTCAATATACAAGGCAATATACAGGGCAGGTTCAATACACAAGCTACTTAGGTGAGACGGCCATTTTGAATCAAACTAGCTAATTAGGTGAGTCGGCCATTTTGAATCAAAGTAGCTAATTAGGTGAGGCGGCCATTTTGAATCAACCAAGCTCATTAGGTGAGGCGGCCATTTTGAATCAGGGCGCCATCTTGGTTCAATATACAAGGCAATATACAAGGCAGGTTCAATACACAAGCTAATTAGATGAGACGGCCATTTTGGATGAAACTAGCTAATTAGGTGAGTCGGCCATTTTGAATCAAACTAGCTAATTAGGTGAGTCGGCCATTTTGAATCAAACAAGATAATTAGGTGAGTCGGCCATTTTGAATCAAACTAGCTAATTAGGTGAGTCTGCCATTTTGAATCAAACTAGCTAATTAGGTGAGTCGGCCATTTTGAATCAAACTAGCTAATTAGGTGAGTCGGCCATTTTGAATCAAACTAGCTAATTAGTTGAGTCGGCCATTTTGAATCAAATTAGCTAATTAGGTGAGTCTGCCATTTTGAATGAAACTAGCTTATTAGGTGAGTCGGCCATTTTGAATGAAACTAGCTAATTAGGTGAGTCGGCCATTTTGAATCAAACTAGCTAATTAGGTGAGTCGGCCATTTTGAATCAAACTAGCTAATTAGGTGAGTCGGCCATTTTGAATCAAACTAGCTAATTAGGTGAGTCGGCCATTTTGAATCAAACTAGCTAATTAGGTGAGTCGGCCATTTTGAATCAAACTAGCTAATTAGGTGAGTCGGCCATTTTGAATCAAACTAGCTAATTAGTTGAGTCGGCCATTTTGAATCAAATTAGCTAATTAGGTGAGTCTGCCATTTTGAATGAAACTAGCTTATTAGGTGAGTCGGCCATTTTGAATGAAACTAGCTAATTAGGTGAGTCGGCCATTTTGAATCAAACTAGCTAATTAGGTGAGTCGGCCATTTTGAATCAAACTAGCTAATTAGGTGAGTCGGCCATTTTGAATCAAACTAGCTAATTAGGTGAGTCGGCCATTTTGAATCAAACTAGCTAATTAGGTGAGTCGGCCATTTTGAATCAAACTAGCTCATTAGGTGAGTCGGCCATTTTGAATCAAACTAGCTCATTAGGTGAGTCGGCCATTTTGAATCAAACTAGCTCATTAGGTGAGTCGGCCATTTTGAATCAAACTAGCTCATTAGGTGAGTCGGCCATTTTGAATCAAACTAGCTAATTAGGTGAGTCGGCCATTTTGAATCAAACTAGCTAATTAGGTGAGTCGGCCATTTTGAATCAAACTAGCTAATTAGGTGAGTCGGCCATTTTGAATCAAACTAGCTAATTAGGTGAGTCGGCCATTTTGAATCAAACTAGCTAATTAGGTGAGTCGGCCATTTTGAATCAAACTAGCTAATTAGGTGAGTCGGCCATTTTGAATCAAACTAGCTAATTAGGTGAGTCGGCCATTTTGAATCAAACTAGCTAATTAGGTGAGTCGGCCATTTTGAATCAAACTAGCTAATTAGGTGAGTCGGCCATTTTGAATCAAACTAGCTAATTAGGTGAGTCGGCCATTTTGAATCAAACTAGCTAATTAGGTGAGTCGGCCATTTTGAATCAAACTAGCTAATTAGGTGAGTCGGCCATTTTGAATAAACAAGCAAATTAGGTGAAGCGGCCATTTGAACAAGCAAATTAGGTGAAGCGGCCATTTTGATTGAGATATGGAACTTATATTTGGCAAATGGGTAGCTGACAATGATCCCTAATAAATTTCAATTGAAAATCCAACTTCCAAGATGGCCGACAACGCAAAAAAGTCAAAATACTGTAAAATGGTCAATTTTAATGATATTGAGCTGAAACTTGGTATGGTGATAGCCGACAATGTTTCCTATCAAATTCCATATCAAAATCAAAAATCCAAGATGGCCGCCATAGCTACTTTCAAATGGCTATAACTCGGCCATCTTTATACATAGAAAGCTGAAATTTGGTGAGGTTGTAGCTGAAGACATCCTCTATCACGTACGGAAACCAAAAATAAAAATCCAAGATGGCCGCCATAGCTACATTCAAATGGCTTTAACTCAGCCATCTTTATACATAGAGAGCTGAAATTTGGTGAGGTTGTAGCTGAAGACATTCTGTATTACGTACCGAAACCAAAAATAAAAATCCAAGATGGCCGACATAGCTAAAAGAGAAAAAATGCCATAACTCAGCCATCTTTATACATAGAGAGCTGAAATTTGGTGAAGTTGTAGCTGACAACATTCTCTATCACGTACAAAAAACGAAAATAAAAATCCAAGATGGCCGCCTTAGCTAAAAAGAAAAAACACCATAATTCAGCCATTTTTAATGCTATTTAGTTGAAATTTGGTGTAATCGTAGCTGAAAATGAACCCAAACACCTTTACTATCATTTCAAGAATTTTATTTGGCTCCGTGATATGTGCTATTAACATTTGGAGCCATTTGTATTCAGGATGGCTGCTAACGGGCAGTAGCCTGGCAGCCCCCGTCGAAGTTTCTCCAGGAACTTTCTAGTTGGGGGCTGCCAATGCATTGTAAATGCTTGGAAGCAACCTATTGTTATCCTACCAATAAGGGTTTCTTTATTATTTTTATTTATTATTCATCCATCAACATTAATGCGGCTCGTACCGTAAGGTGTACCCCCACAAAAGTTATATCAAAACGACCGGCCCGACTCCGAGATGTGTGCTATTACTTTTCTAAGCAATCGGAGTTACCATCGCGAAATATTTTGCTAACAAAAATCGTAAATTTCCCATAGGAAATGAATGGGACTTAACTTTTCAGAGAAACTGAGTTACATAGGGCGCCATTTTGGTTCAATATACAAGGCAATATACAAGGCAGGTTCAATACACAAGCTAGTTAGGTGAGTCGGCCATTTTGAATAGAACTAGCTAATTAGGTGAGTCGGCCATTTTGAATCAACCAAGCTCATTAGGTGAGGCGGCCATTTTGAATCAGGGCGCCATCTTGGTTCAATATACAAGGCAATATACAAGGCAGGTTCAATACACAAGCTAGTTAGGTGAGTCGGCCATTTTGAATAGAACTAGCTAATTAGGTGAGTCGGCCATTTTGAATCAACCAAGCTCATTAGGTGAGGCGGCCATTTTGAATCAGGGCGCCATCTTGGTTCAATATACAAGGCAATATACAAGGTAGGTTCAATACACAAGCTAATTAGATGAGGCGGCCATTTTGGATGAAATTAGATAATTAGTTGAGGTGGCCATTTTGAATCAACCAAGCTCATTAGGTGAGGCGGCCATTTTGAATCAGGGCGCCATCTTGGTTCAATATACAAGGCAATATACAGGGCAGGTTCAATACACAAGCTACTTAGGTGAGACGGCCATTTTGAATCAAACTAGCTAATTAGGTGAGTCGGCCATTTTGAATCAAAGTAGCTAATTAGGTGAGGCGGCCATTTTGAATCAACCAAGCTCATTAGGTGAGGCGGCCATTTTGAATCAAACTAGCTAATTAGATGAGGCGGCCATTTTGAATCAAACTAGCTAATTAGGTGAGGCGGCCATTTTGAATCAAACATGCTCATTAGGTGAGACGGCCATTTTGAATCAAACAAGTTCATTAGGTGAGGCGGCCATTTTGAATCAAACAAGCTCTTTAGGTGAGGCGGCCATTTTGAATCAAACAACCTCATTAGGTGAGACGGCCATTTTGAATCAAACAATCTCATTAGGTGAGGTGGCCATTTTGAATCAAACTAGCTAATTAACTGAGGTGGCCATTTTGTATTAGCCTAACATGCTAGTTAGCTTAGCATTAGCTTCACCCGTTAGCATATGAGATAACACCAGAAACTTGTTCAGCGTGGTCTGTTGAGTCACCTGTGTAAGTTTGGTTGGAAAATAAGGTGTTAGCCTAGCATGCTAGTTAGCTTAGCATTAGCTTCACCCGTTAGCATGTGAGATAACACCAGAAACTTGTTCAGCGTGGTCTGTTGAGTCACCTGTGTAAGTTTGGTTGGAAAATAAGGTGTTAGCCTAGCATGCTAGTTAGCTTAGCATTAGCTTCACCCGTTAGCATGTGAGATAACACCAGAAACTTGTTCAGCGTGGTCTGTTGAGTCACCTGTGTAAGTTTGGTTGGAAAATAAGGTGTTAGCCTAGCATGCTAGTTAGCTTAGCATTAGCTTCACCCGTTAGCATGTGAGATAACACCAGAAACTTGTTCAGCGTGGTCTGTTGAGTCACCTGTGTAAGTTTGGTTGAAAAATAAGGTGTTAGCCTAGCATGCTAGTTAGCTTAGCATTAGCTTCACCCGTTAGCATGTGAGATAACACCAGAAACTTGTTCAGCGTGGTCTGTTGAGTCACCTGTGTAAGTTTGGTTGAAAAATAAGGTGTTAGCCTAGCATGCTAGTTAGCTTAGCATTAGCTTCACCCGTTAGCATGTGAGATAACACCAGAAACTTGTTCAGCGTGGTCTGTTGAGTCACCTGTGTAAGTTTGGTTGAAAAATAAGGTGTTAGCCTAGCATGCTAGTTAGCTTAGCATTAGCTTCACCCGTTAGCATGTGAGATAACACCAGAAACTTGTTCAGCGTGGTCTGTTGAGTCACCTGTGTAAGTTTGGTTGGAAAAATAAGGTGTTAGCCTAGCATGCTAGTTAGCTTAGCATTAGCTTCACCCGTTAGCATGTGAGATAACACCAGAAACTTGTTCAGCGTGGTCTGTTGAGTCACCTGTGTAAGTTTGGTTGGAAAATAAGGTGTTAGCCTAGCATGCTAGTTAGCTTAGCATTAGCTTCACCCGTTAGCATGTGAGATAACACCAGAAACTTGTTCAGCGTGGTCTGTTGAGTCACCTGTGTAAGTTTGGTTGGAAAATAAGGTGTTAGCCTAGCATGCTAGTTAGCTTAGCATTAGCTTCACCCGTTAGCATGTGAGATAACACCAGAAACTTGTTCAGCGTGGTCTGTTGAGTCACCTGTGTAAGTTTGGTTGAAAAATAAGGTGTTAGCCTAGCATGCTAGTTAGCTTAGCATTAGCTTCACCCGTTAGCATGTGAGATAACACCAGAAACTTGTTCAGCGTGGTCTGTTGAGTCACCTGTGTAAGTTTGGTTGAAAAATAAGGTGTTAGCCTAGCATGCTAGTTAGCTTAGCATTAGCTTCACCCGTTAGCATGTGAGATAACACCAGAAACTTGTTCAGCGTGGTCTGTTGAGTCACCTGTGTAAGTTTGGTTGAAAAATAAGGTGTTAGCCTAGCATGCTAGTTAGCTTAGCATTAGCTTCACCCGTTAGCATGTGAGATAACACCAGAAACTTGTTCAGCGTGGTCTGTTGAGTCACCTGTGTAAGTTTGGTTGGAAAATAAGGTGTTAGCCTAGCATGCTAGTTAGCTTAGCATTAGCTTCACCCGTTAGCATGTGAGATAACACCAGAAACTTGTTCAGCGTGGTCTGTTGAGTCACCTGTGTAAGTTTGGTTGGAAAATAAGGTGTTAGCCTAGCATGCTAGTTAGCTTAGCATTAGCTTCACCCGTTAGCATGTGAGATAACACCAGAAACTTGTTCAGCGTGGTCTGTTGAGTCACCTGTGTAAGTTTGGTTGGAAAATAAGGTGTTAGCCTAGCATGCTAGTTAGCTTAGCATTAGCTTCACCCGTTAGCATGTGAGATAACACCAGAAACTTGTTCAGCGTGGTCTGTTGAGTCACCTGTGTAAGTTTGGTTGGAAAATAAGGTGTTAGCCTAGCATGCTAGTTAGCTTAGCATTAGCATCACCCGTTAGCATGTGAGATAACACCAGAAACTTGTTCAGCGTGGTCTGTTGAGTCACCTGTGTAGTTAGCTTAGCATTAGCATCACCTGTTAGCATGTGAGATAACACCAGAAACTTGTTCAACGTGGTCTGTTGAGTCACCTGTGTAAGTTTGGTTGGAAAATAAGGTGTTAGCCTAGCATGCTAGTTAGCTTAGCATTAGCATCACCCGTTAGCATGTGAGATAACACCAGAAACTTGTTCAGCGTGGTCTGTTGAGTCACCTGTGTAAGTTTGGTTGGAAAATAAGGTGTTAGCCTAGCATGCTAGTTAGCTTAGCATTAGCTTCACCCGTTAGCATGTGAGATAACACCAGAAACTTGTTCAGCGTGGTCTGTTGAGTCACCTGTGTAAGTTTGGTTGGAAAATAAGGTGTTAGCCTAGCA
>JBBPBX010007066.1:30006-51479 GCA_038048925.1 Garcialebias charrua | reverse complement strand
GCAATTCCCATAGCAAGTATGTTGCACCTCGTTCCCTTCCTTCAGGGAACATGAGTTATGGTGCATAACTTTCAGTTTTTTGCATAATTTACATGCCCTGTGACTTAAACACTGAAACGACTTATTTATGTTTTTTTTCTCTCCATGTTTATAAACCAATTTTTGGTTGAGATGACCTTTTTTTTTTTCATTCTGACATAGAAAATATTGAACACTACCATTTTCAGCCGCTAGATGGCACTCAAGTAGTATGTCATGCCGTTGTGTCATGTAGTACAGTGTTTTTCAACCACTGTTCCGATCGTCAGGTGTGCCGTGGAAATTATCCAATTTCATTTAACTGGTCTAAAAAGATTTTTTGAAAACAAATTAATTATCTGCGTTCGGCCGTACACCGCTCTACGCCGTTCGTACGCAGAGGCACATGTGTATCCCCGCAGGGCACGTACGCGCAAAGCTAATTTTTACGAACGCAAGCGTGTTGTCGCACAATAAACTGCCCGGCGCCGGACTGTTTTGTATGCGACACAAATGTATTAAATTCCCCTTCTTCATCCCTGATCTGGCCTTTTCTTTTTTTTTTTTTGCCAAAAGTCAAGTGATCGCTTCCTCCTCCGCTGACTCCATGACTGAAATGATGAGGAAATGAATGAATTTGTCACGAGCGAATTAAACTCTGGTCCAACGTGGCTGCGCGAGGTTCTGCAGATTTCCTGTCTGATGTGTGGGTTGCAGGACCAGTGCTCCCTGTTTTTAGTTTATTTTTTAGAACTTTTTATTAACATATAAACACAGAACACCACTGCGGCAGAAGCTGCCGGCTCTCGCCTTTTTTTTCCACCCGACCTGTCAATCAATTCAGTAGGCATGTCAGCAAATGAGACAGTACAGTGAGAGTTACATTTTGTTTGGATTTACTTTTACAGGGGACGCAACGGCACAGACTCCGTTGTGCTTGGTATGCCTATGCACTGAGAAGCTGTTTACGTATTTCATTCCTATTCAAGACACTTTGATAAGAATGACTATATATTTAATATAGGCAGATACAGAATATCTTTGTTTACAATTTTGGTTGGTGGTGTGCCTTGTGATTTTTTCAATGAAAACACTGTGCCTTGGCTCAAAAAAGGTTGAAAAACACTGATGTAGCAGGTAAAAGTGGCTATTAATGACACAATTGGCTTGCTATAGCCTGCCACCTTCATCCAGCTCCCCTGGGGCAAGAAGTCAAATCAGCTTCATTTCACTGCGCCGCCCCGGCGAAATGCAGCTGATTTGACCATTGAAGTGCATTTATTAAGTAAAAGTTCAACGGAGACACACCTTTACTATAACATTGAGCAAACAGATAATTGTTTTAGGGGATTATCTTGTTAAATTTCGAAGAAATGCGCAGAGTTCCTCCTTCCCGATTTCCTCCCCCTGCGTTCTCCCAGAGCACTGAGGCAGTGAATACTTTTGAAAATGCAGCTGATTTGACTGTCAAAGTGCATTTATTGAGGAAAAGTTCAACTGAAGCACACATTTACTATAATTTGGAGCAAACAAATAATTGTTTTTTAAGTGTTAATCTTGTTAAATTCTTGTTAGGGTCCAGTGCACGCTGCCGCCATTTGGTAGCCAATCGATTTTTGGCACAAGGGCAGCCTACATTTCCAGGTTGTCAGCGGTGACGCGTAACAAATGTGACGCGTAACAAATGTGACGCGTAACAAATGTGACGCGTAACAAATGTGACATGTAACAAATGTGACACGTAACAAATGTGACGCGTAACAAATGTGACACGTAACAAATGTGACGCGTAACAAATGTGATGCGTAACAAATGTGACGCGTAACAAATGTGATGCGTAACAAATGTGACACGTAACAAATGTGACGCGTAACAAATGTGACGCGTAACAAATGTGACACGTAACAAATGTGACTCGTAACAAATGTGACACGTAACAAATGTGACGTGTAACAAATGCGACGCGTAACCAATGTGACGCGTAACCAATGTGACGCGTAACAAATGCGACGCGTAACAAATGCGACGCGTAACAAATGCGACACGTAACAAATGCGACACGTAACAAATGTAACGCGTAACAAATGTAACACGTAACAAATGTAACGCGTAACAAATGTAACACGTAACAAATGCGACGCGTAACAAATGCGACACGTAACAAATGTAACGCGTAACAAATGTAACACGTAACAAATGCGACACGTCAGCTGTGACGCATAATAGATGCGACTAATACAACAAAGCGACATTTATGTTTTTCCACTTTATTAGACTGACGTGACTTAATAGGTGGTGCACAGTGTACGGTGGAAAATACGGTAATGCTCCAAAAAGGTTTATCTTGAGTTCAAGATAAAAGCTGGGGAAAGCTGTCTCGGACACTCAGACCATAAGCACAGGTTCACCACAAGGATGTGTTCTTTCCCCTCTGCTCTTCTCCCTGTACACCAACTGCTGCACCTCCAGCCATGACTCCGTAAAACTTATTAAGTTTGCGGACGACACCACCCTCATCGGGCTCATCTCGGATGATGATGAGTCTGCGTACAGGAGAGAGGTGGGCCGGCTGGTGACCTGGTGCAGCAACAACAACCTGGAGCTCAACGCCCAGAAGACAGTGGAGATGATTGTGGACTTCAGGAAAGACAGAGCCCCTCTGCCCCCCATCACCTTTAACAACACCCCCATCATCATTGGGGACTGCTACCGGTTCCTCGGCACCACCATCACCCAGGACCTCAAGTGGGAGCCAACCATCAGCTCCCTCATCAAAAAGGCTCAGCAGAGGATGTACTTCCTGCGACAGCTGAGGAAGGCCAAGCTGCCGGCCAAGCTGATGGTGCAGTTCTACACGGCCATCATCGAGTCCATTCTCAGCGCGTCCATCACAGTGTGGTACGCCGGGGCCACTGTCAGGGACAGACACAGACTGCAGCGCATTGTGCGCTCTGCTGAGAAGGTAATCGGCTGTAGTCTCCCATCTCTCCATGACCTGTACGTCTCCAGGACTGTGAGGCGAGCAGGTCGGATCACAGCTGACCCTTCTCACCCTGCATACGGTCTGTTCGAACCACTCCCCTCAGGCAGGAGGCTTCGGTCAATTGGGACCAGAACCTCCCGCCATAAAAACAGTTTCTTCCCCTCTGCTGTCAGACTCTTGAACACTCATAACCATGCTACCTCATAACTTGCCTTGGTCGCTGTATTTTGTATTTGTTCTTTGTATTTTGATTGGGAATCACTGTATCACTGTATTTTGATTGCACCACTCTAATTGCGCTGTTTCTTAGTAGTTTTTGTTCACTGAATATTGTATTGATTGTATTGATGTTTTATGGTTTATGTTTTTTGTGTCTTATGTTTTTATATTTTATGCACCGTTATGCCGAAGCAAATTCCTAGTCTGTGAATCCTGTTCATTGACAATGGCGATAATAAACTGAATCTGAATCTGAAAACTACACCAAAAGTAGTCTCATCCTTACTTTTCCTCCACGATCTCTTTATAGGTCTTAATGCTCTTCCTTTTATTGCCATCACTCCCTTCGCCCTTCATCCTTTTCTCCATTCTCTTCCTCTCCTCCTCTTTTTTGATCAACTCCTGCGATGCGCTGCGACGGCGGTTCTTCCAGCGAGCCAGGTCCTATCAAATGTTCAAAGCTATGTTAGTAAAACAATCCCTAAGCATGCCTCGTTTCATTTCAGTCCCCAAGGCCTTACATTCTGCCAGTGGTCCTCCTCTTCCAGACAGCTGTTGTACTGCTCGTGCATGCGCTCATATCGGGTCTGGCTCAGGGACGGTAAGTGTCCCACCTCTTCCTCGTTACCCATGTCGCCCATACTCACACTCCTACAAAATAAAACACCAGAAATACATTTACTACCGGTACTTGTTCATTCAGCCTGATAAACTCAAGTTTGGCTTCTTTTACATGTGTTTGTCTCTTCGAAATGTCATGTGCATATTAATTAATTAATAAAAACATAATCCATTAATAAAATTTAAAAAATAAACACGTTAAAAAAAACAGTAGTTTGTACATAAAGATGTTACTTTAAGATATAAACATGATGCAAGACGTACACAACCAACAACTGGTAAACAAACGTAGAAACGTGTGTCTCACGTCTGTGATGGGTGGATTTACTTAGTGTGTGTTCAAGATGACAAAAGTGACACATCACAAACAAACAAGAAATTTAGTGACAATAATTAGTCAAAACACATTCACAGAGAATTTGTAAATGAATCTCTCAACTATTATCTTTCAAACCATCACAAATAATCAAACACAAAAACATTACAGTATGAGACCAATAAAATAAAAAAAGATGACGGTGTTATCTGTATCTAGCATCTGTAAGCTTGGACGCGGACGTTTAAGACGCGGCGTGCACGGCATGCATGCGTTCTCGTGCAGAACCTCACTTAGATGAACTTATTAACACTTACTCGTTGTCTAAGTGAAAAGCAACTCGTCTGCTCACCCTGAAACACCAGCAGAGTGGAGATGAATGACAGAGGCCTCAGTTCAAAGGTTTGAGCAAGAAGATGCAGTTATCAGCACAGAAAAATGTCTCGCTCTTAAACATTACCAGTTATACTGCAGTTATGAAGAAAACACTGGGAGTGGCTGAATGACAGACGTGCAGTAAATTCAACATTTATAACATTCATCTCACATTATTGGAGGTAGATCGTCCTCCAGCCAAAAGGGTTTCTTTTGTGGCTTCACATTCACATCCTCTGTTCTCGCCTCCCTCTCAGTTTTCTCCTCTACTCTCTGACTGTCCAGCTTTGCCTCCCCCCTACAGATCTGAGCAGGAAGAGGCCTGGGCGGAGATACAAGTGGAGCAGAGCAGGGGGGTTCAGAGAGGTCAGCGACCTTCGTTGTTTCTCCCTTTTCTCGTTCTTCCTCCTCCTGCCTCGCACTTAGCACAGGACGCGTGGGGCTGGACTGGACTTTAGGGGGTGGAGAGTGATGCTCTGCTGCCATGGTAACAACGCTGCTGAAACAACGGTCCAATGACAAGCCCCGGATTAACCAGAAATATGCTTGGATCAAAACTGCATCACAGAGGATTAACACGACTTTCTCCATCACATCACTGATTTCTAAAGCAAATTCATGCTGCATCAGAAATATAAAAACAAATAACAACGTGGTTAGTTTTTAATGAAATACTGTAATAATAAAAAATAATGGTAAATAAGAACTTTTTTTGCAAGTCTCCATATTTCCACCTGGGATTAATTAATAATTGTAAAATAAATCATGAAATAAATAATTTAAAAGGTACATTTCCTTATTTAATTGTCTATTTAATGATTTATTCATGTACAGTATTTAAGAATTAAATGTTACATAAAATTGTTATGTATGTACTATTTATTCATTTAATTTTGTCACATTCTGTCCTCCACAGAAGAGAGTGAAATAGACAGAAAAAAAGAAAGAAAGTGAAAGAGAGTAAGAATGAAAAAGAAAGAAAAAGAAAGCGATAAAGAATGAGAAAAAAAGAAAAAGAAAAAACAATGACAAAGAGAGAAATAGAAAAAGAAAGAAAGAGAAAAAGAAAGCACGCATCCATCCATCCATCCTGTGAGTTAAATGTGAACCTATAGGCTGCAGTAGTTGTAATCATTTAATGCCAGTAGGGTGCATGCATCAACTAGAGTGATGTTTCTGCAGTTTATTTAGTGAACATTCAGTTTGTGTTGTTTTGTTTTCTACAATCTCTGGAGGTAAACATCTGTTCCCTGCGCAGTTCAATGCCTCAGCCTGTTAATTAAGTTGCTAACTGAACCTTTCTGTTGTGTGGGGCTTAATAAGTTGTGTACAAGAGTTTTTAGTGTTTGCAGCAGAATGTTGAAGCACAACATATTTCTAAAAGCATCGAAAGTGATTAGACCACTAAATAATCATTTAGAAATTATGATAAAGCTCAGAGCTATGGTAATGATTTGTAGTTTTGACATTGAGGATTTTGTCACCTAAAGCACTGTCATAATTTATTTTAAATCACAACTGCTTTACCTCGCACAGTGATTGCCGGACATAGGCACCGGCGACCCCGTGACCCAAAATGGAAGAAGCGGGTAAAAGATAATGGATGGATAACTGCTTTAAACTCTCAGTTCTTTATTGTTTCAGCTCAAAGTTACTTCAGCCCTCACAAGCTTCATAAAGGACACCCTAAACTTCTTGTAATGTTCTAGCCTGGCCCTCGCCTTCCTGCACAGCTCCGCTCAATTCCCATTTCCCTTCACTGCACTGTCTGGGACTTTACCCGCCCACAAGGATTTGTCCAGTAGATTTTTGTTCGGACCAATCAGAGAACAGAAGGGGCGGAGTTTTGGACCCTAACCCACGCCCCCACCTGTCCCAGCGCGCAGAGCCCTATAAAAGGCTCTGCCAGCGCTCAGTCAGCGAGCAGCGGCATGTTCTCATTCAAAAGATGCAAAGCGATGCAGATATGTGACACAAATTTATTAATTTCCCCTTCTTAATCCCTTATCTGGAGTTTTCTTTTGGTTTTTTCCCCCAAAAGTTAAGTAATCGCTCCTTCTCCTCCACCCTCCTGCTGAGTAAAATGAGAGAGACAGCAGGCTCAATTCGTTGCTGTAAAATGAACACGGAAATGCCTCAGGTTGTCACGAGAAATAAACTCGGGTTTTAGTTGCTGAGCGAGTCCCATCAGATTTTCTGGTGTTTTGGTGAGCTGGACCAGCGATCCATGGTTTGATTTTATTGTATTAAAACGTTTTATAACATATGATATAAACACAGAATTTGCGCAGCAAGAGAAACGCTGCAGAGGGGGCGGAGCAGTTGTCAGTCAAGTTCAGCTGCTGAACTTCAGCAGAGGGGGGTGGCTGAGGGGAGGGAGCAGAATGGTTTCCCTGTTCAAATTATCCAATGGTTTTGTTCCTAATCAGAGGCCAACGCCTCCAGCAAGAAACGGTTTTCAATGGGAAAATTCCAGACCCTTGTGTGAAGCGAAGTGAAGCACAGGGTATGGTTTCAACCAGGCTAGTAATGTTCTAACTGATGCAAAAACAGAGGCAGCGTTCAACTGCTTTACTTCCTGACCTGGATTATTTGATACAGGCCACACTGAACTGAATGTTCATGAAGCAGTGGTGATATCCATTTTTCTTCTGTACGTTTTTCAGCATCTTTCTCGTTCCACAATTTGTGTGCTATTTCCACAAATCATAAATCAAAACATTCAGCTCTTTCAGGACAATCGTGCTATGACTTTGGTAATAGTGCAACTTTAGCTTTTAGAAATATTTAGCCTTTTCTGCCACTTTTTTCCTCATAGAAAAGTAATTGATCTCATTATATATCCTTCAAATATTTAGATGTGTTTAAAACCTTTCACTGCTCCTTTCACATTTTGTTCTGCTTCAGCTTCTTTCAGCTTCCTCCTGCAAATTTAAACTTTTTTTTTAGCCAATTTCAGCTAATTTAAACTTTTTTCAGCTGTTTTGTGATCCTTTCAGATGCTTTCTGCTAATTTCAGCATGTTACAGTATGTATGCTCTTTTCAGCTTATTTATGAAAGTTTCAGCTTTATCTGCCATTTCAGCTATTATTTTGCTGTTTTATGCTAATTTTAATGTTTTCGGTTAATTCCACATTTTTTGCACTCATTTCAACATTTTCCATTCTAATTCAGCAATACCTGTAATGAGCTCTTTCCATTCCCCTCTGGTAATTCAGCTTCTTTCTGAATTTTTTAGCTGCTTTTTGTTAGTTTGTTTTGTTTTGTTTCTTTGCTAATTTCGGCTTGTTTCAGATAATTTCCACTCCTTTGTGGCAATTTCTGCTTCTTTAAGCCTAGTTGGGCAAACGTTCTTTCTGCTTTCTTCTGCTATTTTAAGCTTGTGCAAAAAATTTCAGCTAGCTTTTTAACATTTTTAGCGAATTTCAGATGTTTTCAGATAAATTCAAGTTTTTCATGTTAATTTTTGCTACTTTCAAACTTTTAGCTTCTTTATGCTATTTTCAGCATGTTTTGCACCTTTAAGCTTTTTTCTACTAGTTTTAACTGTTTCTACTATTTCACCTACCATTTGGCAGGTTTGCAAGCTCATTTCAGCTCTGTCCGCTTTCTTCTGGTAGTTTAAGGTTTTTTGCTGACTTTTCAGCTAAGTTCAGCTTTTTTTTTTTTGCCAATTTCCTAATTTTGTGCTCATTTATGTTCATTTATACCTAATTCAGCAATATGTGTTCTCTCTGCTTTCATCTGCTAAATTAAGTCTTGTTCTTTCATTTCACCTATAATTAAGCATGTTTTTAGCTAATTTCAGCTGTTTTTCAGCAAGTTCTTCAGCAATAAGCCTTCACACTGTATTATCACAGGAAAAGCAGTTTCTCTAGTTCAAATTGTGAAGTTCATCCTCAGGCAAGTCAGCATACGTGAAGAATATTTATACAGGGAACCCCCGACCTACGACTCCATCGACCTGCGAACCACGGGACCTAAGAACGAACCAAAGTTGAAGAATGCCATCGACGTACGGCAAAAAGTTCGTGACCTACGAACGAACCAAGCTAAAATATATAATCGAGCTACGGCAGACTGGATGCACGACCTACGAACGAGCCCCATTACAAGTATATAATCGAGCTACGGCAGACTGGATGCACGACCTACGAACGAGCCCCATTACAAGTATATAATCGAGCTACGGCAGACTGGATGCACGACCTACGAACGAGCCCCATTACAAGTATATAATCGAGCTACGGCGTAACTGCGTCACATATGGCAATCGGCGAGGTGGGGGAGGGGATTGCCTTTGGCTGTTGCTTGTTGGGCATGGGCGTGACACTGCGCATGACAGTGGAAAAGTACCGCCAGCGAGAGGGGGGGGCTGGGCTTCTGGCGGATGTACACACAGCCGCAGTGCACCTGGCGGCGGAGGGATCCGTACAGGTAAAGCGGTAACTATTTAAAGGGCTGCGGCCATTTTGTCCCTCATTGTTGAGCAATGGCTAAGCAGTTCCATCAGATGCAGGTTTGATCATGAGAAAAACATCTGTCTACCTACACTTCAGTCAAAGTAAGGCAATTTTGTTTCATTTTTCTGCTGCTTCTAGCTTTTTCTGAGTTCATGGACTTCTTTCTCATGCACATGGACACTCATCAACGCACTGGTTTCAAAAACATGATGGTTGCAACATGTTTCTGATAGATGTGATGCTGCTGATGGATTTATGGATTCATGTGTGATTGTTGACATCATTTTGCTGATGTGAGTCCCTGATTTGCTGCTGTTCTGATGTTAAAAGCTGCACTTTGAGAAGTGTTCATGTGTGATTGTTGACATCATTTTGCTGATGTGATTTCCAGCTGATTTCCTGCAGTTCTGATGTGAAGTTACTGATGTACAGTTACTGTGTGTGTTTATGGATGCATGTGTGGTGTAATGGTTTAGATAAGTGTTTGTAAATAAAGTTCTGTGCATGTTTATGGCCCAGTATGTCAGTCTCATGCTGTTAAATGTGTGCGCGGCGCACCGTTAGCGGTATTTCCGCGACCTACGAACAGAATAACGACCTACGAACGGGACGCAATTTTCACCCCCTACCTACGACCGGATCGAGCTGCGAACGGTTCTTAGGTCCCGAACTCGTTCGTAGGTCAGGGGTTCCCTGTATAATCTTGGTTTGAATTACGTAGTTTGTTAGTGGCATTTCTTTACCCTAAAATGTAAACAAAGTCATATAATTCTGCACATAAAATTGAGATAATAAATGGTTACCGTAGTTTTAAAGATGAAAAGTGCTTTTAAATAAAATTTGACTGAGTTAACCCTGAGGAGTTTTACTTAAAAAAGAGCAGCAGCTTGTTTGTGAACCCTCCCCATTCAAAGCACTAGAATAACACAGTAGTTTCAAACTCAACAACTAAAATATGGTCAAACAGCCAAAGTTAGTCTTAAAAATTAGGAGGGAATAACAAATCCGTACAAGCAAAGCAAAAACTAAGTCAATCATGAGCTCAGAGAGGCAAGACTCTGACAATAAATGAATAAATTCAAGGCAACTGGTCCTTTTAAAGAAATAAATAAACATGCCAGCAGGAATCCAAAAGAATACACACCGCTAAAATGACCAGTAAAACCAGCTGATATTAGTATTTCACAATCAAAGCTTCATCACTCCCAGTAAAGCTCTGCTTTGTTAGCTGCAGTTGCTGTCCAGCGTCACAACCCGCCTTTGTTAGAGCACAGTAAATACCTGTCTCTGTTGTCGCTGACTCTGGACCAGCTGCGGGGCGGCGGCGCTGCAGACTCTGGGTTTATGTCGCATTTGACTGACCCAGGTACAGGCAGGAACCGACTGAAGCACTGATTTGCTCTGAGCTCACTTGCTTTTTGGAAGCTTCTGGTCCTTCGAGCCATCATGTCATCTTTCTCCAGGTCAGGCACGGGCTCATTTTCACCATACTCATCCTCACCGTCCCCCTTTTCGTCTTCCATGTGAGGTGTTGCTCGGATCTCTGTCACCTCAGGTTGCTGAAGTGTTTCCCTGAGAGCTCTTGGTTGCAGATGAAAGCAGAAAAGTCTATAACTGAAATGACTAGACACCAAAAGCAATATTCCCTTGAAGGAGCAACTAACCCGGAGCTTGTGTAGAGTCAAACATCAGCTCACCTGACACTCAGCACCTTGTTTCTCTCAGCCTGCACGTCGTTTCTGCTACATGGACCAGCAGCTGGGCTCACTCCTTGTGTGCAACGCTTTGAACCGGGCAGAGGCAGGAAACGGTTGGGATTTACAACAACAGATGTTTGTTTTTGGAAAACACCTGTCCTCCTTGACATCATGTCGTCTTTCTGCAGATCTGGTATTCTCTCCTCCTCCTCCTCCTCCTCCTCTGTTCCTATTCTCTGTTCATACTGAGTGAGACGAGCATCAAGCTCAGCAGCAGAAGAAGGGGCCTTGAGGGTCCAGGGCTGGAGGTCCACAGAGGGAGAGGAACTTTGACTACAATCTGCTTCATCTATGTGGCTGCTGACATGTCCGCAGAAAGCAGAAACCACAGAGAGAGATGAGTAACTGATGTATGAAGGTAGATACGTAGCAAAATCTGTGAGTTGCAACTTTGATTTGTGCAACACTCATTAATTGTTGCAACGGCATAAACATTGCAAAGAGTACAAAACACAGACTGGAAAGAAATACAAAAAAAAAAGGTAATTCAATTCCAACAAAGTTGTCAGGTCCTCTGGACAGTTTCTTTGCGTTGAAACATTTCGTTCTTCATCCAAAGGACTTCAGTACCACAAGCAGCACACTCACATAGTGATGTGATGGTGATAAGATGGTTTCTGGAGCCCGCCCTCTCCCCCGTCAACTCCTCAGAGGCAGCCATGGCCAAAGTGGTTCAAAACGTCAAAGTTCATGCGCAATAATCCAAATCCTTATCACCATCAAACTGGTTGTTTCACTATGTGAGTGTGCTCTTATGGGACTGAGTTTGTTTTGGCTCCTTGGACTGAAGAAGTCCTTTGGATGAAAGACAAAACATTTCAACCCAAAGAAACCGTCCAGATGACCTGATGTAACTTTGTTGGAATTTTTTTTTTTTTACCATGAACTTTGATGTAATTTAATTACACTCCTATAAAACCTACAAAAATCTAAAATATTACCTCAGGGGTAGAAAAAGCCAAACAACTCACAAAAATGCAGAAATGATGCATTTCTTACAGCTCACTTCACCTCAAGTGGAATAAAGTGAGCTTATTAAGTTTGGAGGTTTTTGATAAATATTGTGAGGATGTTTTACATCTCTAAAGAAAGCAACACAAATGTGTCTCTTCAACTCGATACCGCAGGACAGATATGTATAAAAAACTACATGAAGTGCATCAGTTGTTCATTTTAACTAAAACATTTACAACTATTTATATAAGACTAAATGTGGTTGTGAGAAATATGTTCCAAGCTAAACATTTTCTTGCCTGATTGACTCATGATGGCGGGAAAATGAGTTTGAAATGTGTTAACCAATATATCTTATCCTTCTGTACACCTGGTGTTACTTGGACGTGTGTAAATATTGATATATCGAGCTCTTTTCGTCATGCAGCGTTTATGCATACATTTCTGCATCACTTATCAAAACTACAAGCAAAACAAGTGCTTTCACACTAGTGAATCATAGAAGAATAAATCAAAGTGTGGCTACTGAAGCTTAAAAATGAAAGCAACGAGCAGATTAAATACAGTAGTCCCTCGCTACTTTGCGATTCGACTTTTGTGGACTCGCTCTTTCGCGGTTTTTCAAAGTAAGATTGTACACAAGGAAAAAAAATTGTACACGACATATGATTGTCAACTTTAATATTACTCACGTGATTGGGACAGCACGGGATACAGTAAAAAATTAATGGAAAAATACTTTGGACATGCGCCACCATTTTGTAGTTTTCTCTCAATAAGCCTACACTGTATCGCCACTCAAAAGGACTACATTTCCCAACAGTGCCCCACCCAGAAGCCCCGCTGACTTCTGCTGAAATGGAGGGAAAGTTTTGATCTGGTCTGAAGAAGCTAAGTCCTTATTCATTGTGACTTCGGCGCCCAGTGGATGCAGAGAGATGGAACCGACTGGGAACTAGACCAGAACCAGACCTCCGGACTTATCGGTCAATGTGAGTGCCCCCTGCCGACCCACGAGGCCTTCCGAGCGGGGAGGCATCGCCTGGAGGTCCGGCATTCACTACGGAGCCCACCGGGACTTCCCCCATTTGGATTTGGACGGTGGTCCCGTTCTGGCCATCCAAAGGTCCGGCTCCCTCCAAAATGCATTTTGTTGCTCGAGGGCTGCAGAGGGCCGACCAGAACCAGACCAGAACCGGCAGGGTAGGTCTGCCGGATCAAGCCAGACAGACCGAGCTGCTGTGAGCTGCAGAGCTGGTGAGTAAAATTTTGCAGTACTGTGCAGTACATAGACTTATGCTGTTAAAATGACACAGGTTCAAGAGTTTAGAA
This sequence comes from Garcialebias charrua, assembly GCA_038048925.1. Classification (NCBI taxonomy): domain Eukaryota; kingdom Metazoa; phylum Chordata; class Actinopteri; order Cyprinodontiformes; family Rivulidae; genus Garcialebias; species Garcialebias charrua. Next base: position 38,440 of record JBBPBX010007066.1, on the reverse strand, counting down.
CATGGTGGGCTTCCTCGCTGCAGGGTTGGTCTGCAGAACTGGAACCGAGCAGCTGTTCATTACTAACTCCACTTAAAATTTCAAGTTGAGCAAATAAACATTATCAAGTTATCTTGATTAATAAACTCTTACTGATAAATGTTTGCTTTAGTTTAGTTAATCTAAATGTATTAGATGACTGAACTGTTTTTTTTGGTGTGTTGTTTCAACTCAGAAATCTACCGTATTTTTCCGACTATAAGGCAACCTTCACTATTTTCTCAAAAATCAACAGTGTGCCTTATAATCTGGTGCGCCTTATGTTTTAATTCTGGTTGTGCTTACTGACCTCGAACCGATGTTACACGGCGCTCAAAAATCTGTCGAAATGTTCTAGGCCCTGTACACACGTAGCCGGATATCAGTAAAACCGAACAGTTTATCATGCGGTTTGGCCTTTCATCCACACGTGAACTCCGGTTGATGTAACTATAAACGAATAATAAAAAAACTCAGACCAAAGTGGAGATTTGAGAATTCTCCGCTTTCGAGTCTGCGTGTGGACTTTCAGAACCGGAGGTTTCTGCTCCAGCTGGAGCGGCGCTGACGTCACATACGGTAATGCTCTAAAAAAAGGCGCTAAAATGTCAACATACCTGCTCTGACATGATTCCTAGTCGACATTTTCCTGCGTTTTATTAACTTTGTACTCCAACACGGTATTTAATGGTAGTTCAACCTTGAGGTCTGTCCACACAAACGAATGAAAAAAAATAAAAAAATAACAGGAAGTTGTGGCTGGGTTGAAGGGTTGTGACTGCACTACACTGCCACCTATGGGTTCGGCATATTCATTACAACGCTCTGTGGTGAAAATAAACGGGGACATGTAGACAAACATTTTAAATATCCCAACATGTATGTACGGAGATATTTTGTGTGTGCAGATATTCGTTTTTCAATCACCAGGCTACGTGTGTACACAGGGCCATTTGCTGCGTTCCAGTTACCTCGTATTGTGGGAATTTCCCAGTTCCCAGTGGTAGATTGAAACCGGAACGCCCGCTCTAGTGGTAAACTCCCACTCGTAAAGTGGGAGAATTTTTTCTGCTCCCAGTTTCCATTTCAAGATGGCGGATACTCGCGTCTTCAGTAAGTCAACACCTAAACTTTTACTAAAATAACAGTTCTAAAATGTTGTTGCGTGTATTTAATCACACAGTGAAGTGAAGACGTTTGTTTTTGTTTTCTTAGCTGTAAAGCCAGTTTTTCTTTTTTCCCAACGATTTACATTAAAGAATTAGAGAAAAATATATATTAAATCAATTACCTTCGGCGGTCATCATCCTCCTCTGACATGTTCTGTGTCAGGAGTGCATATCTGGTTAGTAATTTATTATATTCGGAAACCGCAACAAAAACAAAGCGTGCGTCCATCTTGATTTTCCACTGGGAGAACCGGAATGTGTTTTCAAGTGGTAGCTTTGGAAATGACATCACTACCACTTCCCAGTTCCCAGAATACGAGGTAACTGGAACGCAGCATTAGTTTTGCTTAATTCTCCTCCTTAATGTGGACTGTCCTTATATAGCACCTTTCTATCTTATCAAGACACTCATAGCACTTTACAACACAATCTGTGCCTCATTTACCCATTCACACAACACTCTACTAGATCTCTACAAAGCTAATTGAACAAGTGATTCTCAAGAGACTAATCAGTGTTTTATCACATTCATACACCGATGGGACACACATCAGAGGCAATGATGGGTTCAGTGTCTTGCTCAGGGACACTTCAGCATGTAAATGCTGGTGGAGTTGAGCCCCCAACTCTTGCATTGGAGGACGACTGCTCGAACCACTCAGCCACAGCATCAAAACAGACCTATTCATTGATATTGCGCCTTATACAGTATTCTGTAAAATACGGTATGTCAATTTAACTTAAGTGTTAAAAAATAAAATAAATAAAACTAGCGTTTCTACTTTGTCGTTTTTCACGTACTGCAGGGCTGTCTGGAACGTAACCCATGCAATAATCGAGGGACTACTGTAACTCAGTACATAATGAAACAGAAAAGGGCCCTATTGTTCCCTGGTGCAGTCCAGACTGATGCAGGCAGCGTTGGAGTGGAGCCACTGCTGTAAGTTGTCTTTTTGGCCTCGTGCGTACCTGTGTCCCCGCTCAGAAAGCCGGGAGCCCAGGCCAATAGTAGGCATGGCTACTGTTGCCTTGGAAAGGAGCCGTCTAAGCAACTCTGTCTCCTCCCAGTCACTTGACGTAACTTTGTCTACAGGCTGCCCAATCTCAGTCACGCCCCCAAAGGTCACAACTTTGCTGTAACCTCGTCGAGCTGATCCGCTGAAAGGGCTCCTACAATTTCTCTGCAGACAAGCCTGACACACAGAGGCGGGCTTATCCTCACTGCAAACCCAGCCTCACAAATGAAAACAGGCCCACAAGCAAACACACACACAGCCAGTGAAAGAAAGAGCACAAAGAAACAGGGTGGAAAATAAATCATGAGAAAGAAGATCAGATTATAACAACATGAAGGATGAGGATGAAACAATGAGTAAAACAGGAAGTATGGATCGACAGAAGGACACTTCAAAACACAAGACACTTATCTTTTAATCAACAATACTGAAGGTGGCCACATTTTCCTACTCACTGCTGCTCCTCTGAGAGCACAAGAAACTCTTTATCCTGTTCCTCATGTCCCAATGACATCAGCACAGCCAGAACAACAAAGCTGCAGCAGTGCTCACAGACAACAGTTGCCTCTTTTTTGTCTATTTTATTCAGACACACACAGGGAATCATACACACCAGCCAATCCCTGCTCCCATTCAGTCACAAGAATTAAGTCCACTAATAGCAAAATACAACAAACAAGCATCTGAGAACATGAACTCATATGTTCAGTTAATTATTTTTGTACCATTTATATTCATTCATTGTAAATTAATCCATGTAAATACAGTTATCCAGTCAGATTCTTTTAAATTTGCGTCTCCGGCAAGAAATTAAAAGTGCTTTCTTGTTGGTTACGACTTCTCTGTCTCGAGAGAAGGCTTTGGCTCAGTCAGAGCGACATGGCTAGCTTATTAGCATTGCCCTTTTCAAGGTGATTTTTTGCAGAGAATAATCTGTGATGCTGATTATCCACACTGCTGATTTCTTACAGACATGCAGACTCATGTTCAGGCTGTTGTTTAATATACCGTATTATATTAAATTATTATTATTTAGCATATACAGTATCTGAGATCCTTATACAGTACATGTATACTGTTGCTTTTTATACTTTATATTTTTGTTATTTTTGGGTGCAACTGGGACCTTGAGTACATAACTTTGTTCCACCTCATGTACCACATGTGATGTGAATGACAATAAGAACCTTGAACCTTGATTTTATTCCAAACAGGAAGATGAACTCCAGCAGTGGAAGTGGAAAAAAAAAGTAGAGAAAGAGGTTTTGAAAAGGACCTTTAGGAGAACTATTTGTGGATGATAATTTTTCTTTTTTTTTTTTTTTTTTTCAGCTGGCTGAAAATGAATAAATTGTATTGTCTGAGCTGACCGTTTTATTTCACGATGGAAAAAAAATCATCATCAAAACTGGATTAGTTAATCTGATGAAGTCAGCTCGGCACATCTCTGAAAGCTACGATGAAGTTGAGAGACATTTTGGAACATTGGAGTGCAGTGGTGATTTGAGACTCTTTTTGGGGGTGCTCAAGTACCACTAAATTTTAACTCAGCATCCCTAAAAAATACAGAAAACAAAAAATATCTATGTATATTTTGTGCAATTCTGGGTTTGGATTCTGTTCATTGCATTTATGATTCAGTGCAACAAAATAAACAAATGTAAAAGGTCCCTGTTGCACCCCAAATAGCAAAAATATGAAGTATAAAAAGCAACAGTATACAAGGATCTAAGATATACGCTAAACAATAATGATGTAATGTAATATGGTGTATAAAAAAAGCTGCCTGAACATTGTAAGCTTAATGGTTAAATTAAAGGTTAATGCTTAAAGCTAGCAGTGGTAGGATGTAACTAAATACAAATACTTTGTTACTGTACTTAAGTACATTTTTCATGTATCTGTACTTTACCTAAGTAGAATTAAACATTGGTACTTTTACTTTTACTCCACTACATTTTACATGAAGTATCTGTACTTTCTACTACACTACATTTTTATAATGTGTTGAGTTACAAGTTACATTCACGTTGCAGTTTTTTGATTTGTTCGTTAGTTTGAAAGTAACAAATGTCAAGAGGGAAGTTGGTCTATTGAATCACTGCAAAGTGGGCAGGTAACATTAGACCCGCCTTCAAGAGCTGGACCAATGATGTATATTCTAGTGTATACGTCATTGAGCTGGAAGCACCCACAGCACCACTAACACACCCAAAATGGATTCCACCTCAGAGATTCAGCCAGAAGATACACAACACCCATGACCTTATTGAAAGACTATTGAAAGATTATTAAAAGACTGTTCAGTAGAGCAGGACTGATTCTCTCTTTAGAGCCAGACTGGACTCAAAAAACTTTGAAAACCAACTTCTTCTGAACTTGAACAATAAATTCTTGCTGCGATATTAAAACGTGTCAGTTTGTGGGATGTTAGGAGACAAGAGATGTCTCCAAATGTCTCAACACCCAGGTCCAAGTTTTGAAAATGGTGTCAGGAAGTAAAAATATTGTTTACTATTGACCCATTACAAGTTGACTAGACAGTATTTTAACTAGGGTTGATGACAAACTGAAGCTGAAGTGATCAGAGCCTGTGCCTTTGTTAGGTCTAATGCTCCTTTTTTCATACAAACTTTTACTTAAATGTTTTTACTGCAGTTACAATGACACATTGGCTTTGTTTTGTGTTAAATCAAAAGTTTCAAAGATATAATCATTCCTCTTTCTTATTTTGCTTAATGACATTTAATGTAGCATCTTAGCTAGCACGTCTGTATTGCACACCGCTAGCTTAGCGCTACTTCTTATTGTGCCATTAACTCTAAAATAGTTATTGAATCAAAAATTTTCTTATGTACGTAAACATAGATGTTTAACAACCTGTTAAAATACGCCAGAATGCAGGAAATGGCATCTAATTTATTACAAATTTTGTGGAGAACCCCCAGACCCCAACATCAGTGTCTCAACTGCAACCTGTGATTTAAAAAATCCACACTGAAATTGTAGTTGCTCTAAAAAAAGAAGGTTAAATGTCCCATTTCTGTGATAATTTTCTATATTACATTTGTATTCTGGCTTTATTACGTGATGAAATTTTACAGATACAAGCGCTGTGGGTTATGGTTAATTTTCCCTATGACCGACTGAAATTACATAAGCGCACTACAAGGACATTGAGCACTTTTTTTTTAAAATTGAGCTGCAGGGGCTGCTGGGTAATGTTGATTTTTCAGGTTATGTTTTCAGATGGATTGCTCCCGTTTGTTGTTCTGCTTCGAATTATTCATTTCAGTTTATTGTTAAAGATTGTAAAATAAAAAGTCACTGTAAGTCAGATGATGGATCTGATTCATGAAAAGGGGGAAAGCATGTTCTTCGTAGTAGCGAGCGTCAGAAATATAAACGTCAGCTGAAGTAATCAACATTAGTGTTCTTGAAGAGTGTGAATTTCGAGTTGCAACACCTTAGCTCACTTGGCACAAAAGTGGAAAATGATCTGAAGTGTAGCCACAGGAAATTAAATCTGCTAACCACACCTCATGATAAAATGTGTAATACTGTATATAAAACTTTGCTTCTATTGTTTCACATACAGTATTTGTGTTTCTAACTGGTTCTCTGTATAATTAGTCTTTCACTAGCCTCTCATTTTATGTCTCATTTTATGTTCAATCCCCAAAACAACCTAAATAAATCATCATTAGTCTTGAAGTTTTTCTATAACAGACTAGCCCTGTGAACGGCCGTAGTTAATCTGATAGACATAACTGTCATTTCACTCATTTCTCTTCTTGAGTGAGTGCGGAAAAAAAAAACATGTGGGCAAAGTATTTCAACCAGTGTGTTCATTTAACGGGGATTTTCTGAGGATTGCACCAGCCACCTTTGCATTAAAGCTACAGAGACACACATCAGCTGCAGCAACATTTAACAGCATTTACTGCGTGTTTGATCAGAATGAATGTGTGCGTTGGGCACCTTGGTTCAGTCATCTTGAGTTTCTCCCACTTCTGCATGTCAGCCAGGCTCATGGAGGATGACACGAAGCTCACTGGTCCATCCTTGTGAGGGAGCTTTGTGCGCCGAGTCCTCCTACGAGCCAGGTCGTCCCTTTGCTTATTGGGCACCACCTTATCCTTTCCCTCTACTCCCTCCTCCTCCTCCTTTAAGAGATTATCTTTGCAAGTTATGATATCAAGGACTGCTTCCTTGTCACTGTCCAATCACAGAGCCACCGGAGAAGCATCATGTGGCATACATTACCCATGCCAACCCACAAGTGACAACGCCACCCACAAGAAAAGAAAAGCAGGAAAATTAGAATTTTAGACACGAATGAGGAAACAGAATGAAAAACACCTTTGCACACAGCTAACCTGAAGTCCTTCTCCTGCAGAGTTCGTTGTGAGGCTCGTCTGATGTCCTCCCAGCGCTCACGGTCTTTGTTGGTACAAACAGGAGGAAGAAACTGATGAACCTTGGAAATGACGGGAGCGTGATGGACTCGTCGCGACGCCAGGTCGTCCTTAAGCAGATCTGGAACGGTCCGTTTCTCGTTTTCCTCCTCCCCGTCAGAGGGCGAGTCCCACACAAATTTACGAGCACTTAAAAAGTCGTTCTCAGAGCGAAGGACAATGCTCGGGGATGATGGCTTCACTTCTTCTTCCTCTGATATGGGGGTGCTGGAGTTGTAGATGATACGATGCAGCAAAGTGATTTATTTTAGAAAGCACCACATGCCCATGGCATCACTTATTTACCAGAAGCAGCAATGTGCATGTTGTTAGCCGGTATTGATGGTTAGTTTGCATTCAGATCTTTAGGCCCATCCAACAAGAGACTTAAGCAATCCAAAGACATTCATGTCCACCAAAACCTCTACTGCACAACAACTCACCATCTCTTTTAGTCATGTAAGGTAGAACACACACTTCATCATACACGAGCCTCACACAACCAAAAGCCAACATCGTCAAACCCCATGTTCCAACACGACATCTTGTTAGCGAGTACAAACAAAGCAGTTGACCACCACAGCAGCAGCAGCAGCTCTCATGCCCGTCCACCCTGACCTGATGTAGCGAACGGCAGCAGGAAGTACTTTAATTCCTGCCTTTTCCAACTTCTGAAATCTCCTCTGTTCCAACACTTCCATGTCCTCTACCTGCTCCACTTTTTCACCATGGTTCTCAGGCGCCCACGTGACGCTCTTGGGTGTTTTGTGGTGCAGTCCACTTCTTTTGCTTTGCTCTTGAGCAGTTCCAGAGTGACTGGGGAATGGCGTGTAATGGCAGGGAAAGATTAGGGAGGACGACGTATCGTTTACCTGTTGCTTTACCTTTTTAGCCTTTGTTTCCATAGTTAAGGAAAAATCCCCACAATTTGACATTATTTATCTTTTGATGGTTACCTCCTTTGCTCGATCTCTTCTGTGTGTTGTTTTCGCCGCGGAACAGAGATGTAGGAGCTGGCGTTGGTTCGGTTAGGAAGAAACTGGTTAAAAAGGACGGAGCATCTCGATTCACTGCTGGCAGTCCTTCTGGCCAGCATGTCATCCTTCCTCACATCTGGCTTCCTGCTGGGTGCATCAGCATCTGAGTCGCTGCATCGCCCTGGGCATCAAACAGGGAACATCAGAGTTATTTATAAGAAAAACATGTATTTCAAATCACTACAAGTACAGGATTAATGTTATACACGCCTTTAACATGCAGTCTGAATTAAACTATAGGAAAAAGCACATTTTAAAGCAAAACGTGCCCACACATTATGATCCCAAACACATTCATGTCAGTTTAATTATAGCAAATTTATAAAAAACACAATGTGCTGCACAAAAACAAACAAACATGTACTAAAAAATAGAAGCACACAACTTTAAAATAGTGTAAAGAAAACAAAACCGATTAAGCTTGAATTGTACCAACTCCAGCTTAGTGTGATGAACCTGAACTTAAATAAAAAGAGCATGAAAGCAAACTTCTGTTGATAAACATGGACCAGTGTACTGTATTAAAGATTTGACATTTTATAGATAATAAGCAAAGGAAAAAAAAAATTTTTTTTTCATGGAGGGGTAGAAACTATGTCTGGCAAAGTGAAAGTTCCCTGAATGATATTTTTTGTGAATCAGCAGACATCCAGAGAACGAGATTTATTGGCACTGTGCTTCCTACCAGGTTGTGTCATCTACCAGACCCAATTAACAAATGTACCTGTAAACACTTA
>JBBPBX010007066.1:14671-29910 GCA_038048925.1 Garcialebias charrua | reverse complement strand
TTCAACTAATTTATGCTTGTTCTACTTTTTCAGCTAGCTTTTTAGCATTTTTTAGCTACCGGTAATTTAAGCCGTTGTCAGATAAATTCAATTTTTTTGTGGCACAGTAATTTCGACTACTTTTAACCTAATTAACTCATATATAAGTACTGTACAGTCCATTTATTTCTGCTAATTTAAGCTTGTTATGCCGGTTACCCACCGGACCCGTGTCGGGCGGCTGAAGCAGCCGGTTTACAATGAAAGTCTATGTGGAGGCGCGGCGAAGCGCGGCGAACCGTGGCGAACCGTGAAGCGGCGCGTTTCGAGTATTTGAAGCGGCGCGCCGGCACGCGGCAGTTCATTTCCACGCACGCGCGTGTCCGAAACAACCTACGCGTTGAGCAGCGTCGAGCCGCCAAAGTCTCAAAAGTTGATGTTTTTGCGGCTCGACGTTGCTCGACGCGTCCAGCAACCAATCGGGAGAGCCTCTGCTATGTGATGACGCAACGACAACGGGACTTTTTTTGGACTTTTTAAACTTACCTCATCAGCCTCCATGAATTGGAACCAGACTCCGGTAAGAATCTTGGCATTTTAAACAGTTGCTGCTGTCCGCTCAGCGTACGATCACCCCAAACATAAAAAAAAACGTTTTAATCTCAACAAAGACTGTCTGAGCTGCAGTTCGGCTCGTAGAAAACCCACTCCAGTAGGAGCGGGGGTCACGTGTTGCTGATTTTATCTGCCAGCAGCATGAAAACACAACTGATGACCCTCTGCCTCCCCCTAGTGCGCGTCATCAGACGCGTCCCAGTGGGTGCCCGGCATCAGTGACAAGCGGCCAAAAGGGGGCGGCAGGAGCGTTCTGAAAAGTCCGGTGGGTACCAGGCATTATGCTCCTTTAAGATTTTTTTCTGCTAGGTTCAGCCTTTTCTGCTATTTCAGCTACTCTTTAGCTGTTTTGTGCTAAATTTAGCTTTTTCAGCTAATTCTACACATTGAGCTAATCTCAGCTCCTTCCACTTCCTTCTGGTAGTTTAAGCTTCTTTCTGCCTTTTCAGCTACTTTTCAGCTATTTTGACCAATTTCAGCTTTTTTTAGTTAAGTTCCTAATTGTTGTGCTCATTTCTGCTTTTTCTACTACCGGTAGGTTCAGCCTTTTCTGCTATTTCAGCTACTTTTTAGCGGTTTTCTGCTAAATTACTTTTTTCCAGCTAATTCCACATATTTTTAGCTAATCTCAGCTCCTTCCACTTCCTTCTGGTAGTTTAAGCTTCTTTCTGCATTTTCAGCTACTTTTCAACAAATTTTATTTACTAATTTCAGCTTTTTTTGTTAAAATTCCTTTGTTAAAATTCCTAATTTTTGTGCTCATGTCGGCTTATTTAAACCTAATTCAGTAAATGTGTGTCATTTCTGTTTTCTTATGCAAACTTAGGCTTGTTCGTCCATTTCAGCTACCATTCAGCATGTTTTTAGCTAATTTATGCTGTTTTTCAACAAGTTCTTCAGTAATAAGCATTCACATTGCATTTTCGCAGGAAATTCAATTACTCTAGTTTCTTGAAAATTTGCTACTCAAAAACTAAAATGACTGTTCCATCAAGCTGAGCCTTGAAGGGAAGAGGAGCATAATAATCAAATTGGACACATAACATCACATTTCTACCTTCTACAATTACAAAACATGTGAAAATATCAGCTGAGTGATTAAATGCTTAACTAACGAGCAGACAAAGACTAAAATAATGGGAAACTAAGCTTTTCCAACCTCTACGGCATTGTTCATTTAAAAACTTTGATGTGTATAAATAATATTCTCAGTGCAAAACAGCACAAACAGGATATGATTGGTGCCTTGTGTAAAACACAACCAACATACACACACACAGTAATTTTAAATAGGAAAAATGTTGGCCTCATGCATTTTGGGTCTGACAAACCAGAAACATGCTAGTGCACACACACACACACACACAGCACGTCACGTTCAGCTGTTGTTCACAGCCACTCAGATCGGTCACCTTATACCAAGGTTAAAACCTCAACATGCTGAAGAACAGCAGTCCAACTATTTACAAATGAATAGTTTTCTATTTAAAGGGATAGCTCAACCCTTTTGTACTTTTCTTTTCAAAACTTGAGCTGCACATTACCACAAACTTCACGTTTGTTCAACAAGAAAGAAACTGTATACAAAGTAAAAAGACGGGAAGCAGCAAGCAGTGGTCTTAAATTTCTTTAAAAAAAAAAAACTTTTGAGAACCAACCATCACTGTTGCCTCGGTTCACTACATCAGGAGAAGGACTTTGCTGTGAGCGGGAGCCAAAAGAATCCAGGCTGTGAAAACACACCAGGATACATGTAAGAGTTGTCGAGCTCAAAACTGATGTTACTCGTTCATACACACGCTGTGTTGACAAGGATTATTTATGAAGACTTTTGAGCGTGTGTGCAGCCACATGTTTGGTGGATTGAAGTCTCACCTGTCCAGGGAGTTGTCCCGAGTGTGCTGTGGTGGAGAAAGAGATTCACTCCGCTCAGAGTCCCAGCAGTCATAACCACTGTCTCTGACGCTGCGCTGCTGAGGACTGTCCCCACTCTCCTCACTCTCCTGCATGCACAAACAGCACAAAACAGTACACGTCTTACATTGTGAAATGTAGAAAAAAGGCATGAAGAAGCTTTCCTGTAGCCTGTTAAAGGAGCAATATTCCTTTTAAACATGTATTTTATGGTTGTAAATGTTCTCAAGATCTTTCAAAGGTTGTTCATTCAAGCAGTTTTAGTCCGTGCCTGGCCAATTTCAGATCTCTGCTGATTTTTCTTACTAAGCCTCCCAACTCTGACCTTTGTGTCATTCAGACATAGAAAGGCACCTAAACTCAAGAAATTATTCAATAAGAGAAGACCTCAAAAACCAGTTTTAATCTAGATCATGATTTTTTTTTTCTATCAGCCATAGGTACACAATCTGTTCCAATTACTTTAGTTGGATTTATTAAAATTCCCAAAGATGCCAGTTTGACATACTGTATGTAAAACAGTATTTTAGAACCAACAAAGTACTTCTCAAGAAGGTATTAACTGAAAACTTTGCATATACAGTAGTAGATAATAAACTAAAATATATTTTCCTAATTCTTAAAGACAGGACTTTCTGATCCTGTCCATCTAAAGTATTTATTTTTGTTTAGTCCGGACACTGTGATTGTAGTTTTCTTTATTTTCTTTTGATAAGTGCAAATGCCTATTGCCAATGTGACGTGTGCTGCTGACCACTTGACCAGGTCACCCTTGTAAAAGAGATCTCAATCTCAACGGGCTCTACCTGGTTAAATAAAGGTGATTGATTGATTGATTGATTGATTGACTTACTTTTTACCCACCACATGTCCACTTTACTCATTTGTAGGTACAATACAGCAGATGAATCTTAATCATCTTCTTATTAAATGGTTTTATTATTTTTCAACAAATAGGTCACAGCTTGTCGGAGTCAATAACACCTTATCAGAGTCTAGGTCCATCAGTACTGTGGTTCCCCAAGGTTGTGCTACCTCTCCTGTCCTCTTCACCATTTACACAAATGATTGCATCAGCAGCTGCCCCGGGAATTATTATTTTCTGATGAGACTGCTATTCTCAGCTTGATGCAGGAAGATATGCACTCCTCACAATACTGTACTTTCATGGGGCGGCTGTGGTGTAGTGGTAATGGCAGTCGTCTCCCGATCGGAAAGTTGGCGGTTCGACTCCCGGGACCCGCACCATGTGTCGTTGTGTCCTTGGGCAAGACACTTAACCCTGAGTTGCTCCCGGTAGGACTGGAAAGCACCTTGCATGGTAGTCTGCCGCCACCGGTTTATGAATGTGTGTAGCATTCAATATATGTGTAGCACTTTGAGATTTTCAGTAATGAAAAGTGCGTTATAAATTGAATTAATTATTATTATTATTATTATTATGAGGTTCAGTCTTTTGTTCAATGGTGCAATGACCACCACCTTGTTATTAATGCCAGAAAATCAGAAGAGATGCTGATTGACCCCAGGTCTCTTAATCATTGTTTTTCAAAGTGGGGGTCGCAGCCCCCTGGGGAGCCATTAGGGGGGCATCAAAAAGCTGGAGAGAATTTTATTTTATTTTATTTGTAACATGTGAATTTTTTTTAATTACTGTAATAAAATAAAATCTATTTCTCAATTGTAACTGTCTTGTAACTGTCTTAAATGTGCTTATTGGTATAGTTTTTACTGTGTCATGCGGTGTCTTGGCAGACAAAATGTGATACATTTTTTTTAATACCAACGCTGTGACCCTCATGGTACTTTCCTTTTTTCACATCTTTGACCTTCATCCCGACACGGATGAGAGAGGCCGCGCTGAAGAACATGTCATGTGTTCTGAATAAGCAGCAGCTTTACACACTCACCCCATCTTCAGGATGACTGTGCATACATATTCACGCTGTATTGGTGAAACTGGTGCAATGTTAATAAAAGCTCTTTGAATCTTTGAATCTTTAATTTAAAACATATTTCATAATAATTTATTGAAATATTTTTCACCATGTTAATCTTTCTGATTACCGTATTCGTCGGTGTATAATACGCTCCTGTGTATAATACGCTTTGTCCAATTTTTGGAAATAAATCAGAAAAATCCATACATAATACGCTTCGGTGTATAATATGCGCTGCCGTGACAGTCTTTTTTATGACCACTAGATGGCGCCAAACCCTCCCCGACGCCGACGTAACGAGTCACTGCTGACGTTACGCATCACCGCTGAGACAACCCGGAAATGCGGTCCATTGTGCAGCGCAAGCTGAATTTCATTAAAATTTAACTACAGAAACGCCTAAAAATATATTTGTTAGCTGAATATATATGTTAACGTGTCTCTGTTTAATTTTTGTTAAGAAATGATTACAAATCAGCTGAATTTAAAATGTAAACAACACGATGTGCGCACACACACAACAGGCCCACAGGCCCGGTTTGGAGCGAGAGCTGAATTTAATAAAAATTAAACTACCGTACCGAAACACTTAAAATATATATATATTTGTTAGCTGAATATACTGTATATGTTAACGTGTCTCGGTTTAATTTTTGTTAATAAATGATTACAAATCAGCTGAATTTTGAACGTAAACACGATGCGCGCACCCAGAAACGGTTTGCTGCAGCTTAATAGTTCCTGCTTATTTCTTGTTCTAACTCTTGTCTTTTTTTTAATTTTTTTTTTATGTCCTTGTCTATTATTTCTTTAAATGCGAGAGGTCTTAGAAATCATTTAAAACGCAAAGCCTTATTTCTTTACTGTAAACAACAAAACACAGACTTTTGCTTTCTTCAAGAGTCACATTCCACTTCAGAAGATGCCAACTTCTGGAGATCGCAGTGGGGATCAGATGTCTGGATGTCCCACGGGTCAGAGCACTCAGCTGGTGTGTCTATTCTCAAAAATCGTTTTAATGGAAATGTTGTAATCTCAGAATGTGATAAAGAAGGTCACTATTTAATACTTGTGGTGGAAACAGCAAATCGTAGGTTAATCTTGGTTAATATCTATGGTTTTAATAACCGCCAGGAGAATTCTCTCTTTATAACCAAAATAGAAGACCGCTTATTACATTATTTATCTAAATATCCAAATTCTTATGTTATTTTTGGAGGAGACTTCAATATTGTCCCCAGCAATCTTAATGATAGGTGGCCCCCAAGACAAGATAGCAGCTCTCAGGATAATTATTTAAACCTTTTCACTGAAAGACATGGTCTAATGGACATCTGGAGAAAAACACATCCATTTCAAAAAGAATATACTTGGTCTAATAAATCTTTATCAAGCCAATCGAGGATTGACTATTGGCTCATCTCTAAAGAAATAAGTAACGGGGTAGCAAGCATTCTTCCTTCCCCTCTATCTGATCATAAAGCTATTCATCTCAGTATCCCTTTAACACTAGCCTCTAATCATTTTAAATCTTCCTACTGGAAGCTTAACAGCAGCATCCTCAACCACAAAGAGGTTTGTTTAAAGTTGGAAAGCATTATTTCATATTTCTGGAACAAAGCCTCAAAGGAAAATGCTTTTGGTATTAACTGGGAATTGTTAAAATATGATATTTCAAAATTTCTCAGAAAATATAGTAGTGACTTGGCTAAAAAAAGAACTTCAGAAGAAACTGAAGTAGTTCAAAAAATCACTTTTCTGTCTTCAAAATCTGCTGATTCTCTGGATGTCAATGAAAAAGCTGAACTTGATGAGATGCAGATTAGGCTAGACGGGATTTATAAAAGGAAAGCTGAGGGAGCATATGTTAGATCACGCAGACAATGGCTTGAGAAAGGTGAGCAGAGCTCTGCATATTTTTTTAGGCTGGAGAGACAACAGTCAAAAAATAACTCTGTGCGACAGTTAAGAATTGGTGGATCGGTTGTAGAGGACCCGAGAGAAATAGCTAAATTCTGCACAGATTTTTATAGCAACCTTTACACATCCAGATTCTGTCTGCAGTCAAACACAGATTTCTTTGACTCTCTCTCTGATAACAGAAAACTGGCAGAGGATGATGCAGATTTCTGTGATAGACCAATAACTTTGAATGAAGTCATCAGTGCTTTAGGCCTGTTAAAACTAAATAAATCACCAGGCTCAGACGGGCTTACGTCAGAATTCTACAGGAAGTTCTCTGTTAGTTTAGCTCCATTCTTATTAGAAGTTTTTACTGAGAGCATCCGTAAAGGACTGCTGCCTCCTACATTACGTCAGGGTGTGATCACCTTAGTTCCTAAACCACAGAAAGACCCTCTCCTCTTAGACAACTGGCGTCCAATCTCTTTATTAAACAACGATTACAAAGTTTTAGCTATAATCTTAGCCAATAGAATTAAATCTGTTATAGACCCTATTATTGACGAGTGTCAGTCTGGTTTTATGAAAAACCGCCATATCTCTAATAATATTAGGCTAATTTTAGATATTCTGGATTATTCTGAATTCATACAGGACAACAGTTTAATTCTATTTTTGGACTTTCACAAAGCGTTTGACACCTTAGAGCATGAATTCATGCTTACTACACTTAAAAGGTTTGGTTTTGGTGATTTTTTCAATAGAAGTGTACAAACGCTTTATGCAGAAAGTAATAGCAGCATTAAACTTCCTTTTGGTACGTCTCCTAGGTTTAGTCTCCAGAGAGGGGTTCGACAGGGATGCCCACTATCTGTTTATCTTTTTCTGTTAGCAGCTGAGTTTCTAAATGCTCATGTCAGAAACAGCCCTATACAGGGAATCAATATTGCAGGTCAAAGTATTTTCATTAGCCAGTTGGCTGATGATACAGCTTTGTTTTTAAAAGACGTGTCACAGGTCCCTCTAGCAATTAGTACTGTTGAAAGTTTCACTAAGGCCTCTGGCCTGTCTCTTAATCTCAATAAGTGTGAACTGTTGTCAGTGAATAATTGCACACACTCCTCGATTTGTGACATCCCTGTCAAAGATTCTGTAACATACCTGGGTATCAGTATCACTAAGAATAGTAAAAATAGAAGTATTGCGAACTTCACTCCTGTCCTTGAAAAGTCAAAGGTTTTTAACAGTTGGCTACAGAGGGATCTGTCCCTGAGAGGTAGAGTCCTGCTCACTAAAGCAGAAGGATTGTCCCGTCTGGCCTACACTGCCCAGTCTCTTCATGTTGATAAAACAGTTTGTAAATCTGCCGACAGAACGCTCTCCGACTTCTTATGGAAAAACAAAACACATTATTTGCGTAAATCTGTCGTCTTAAACAATGATAAGTCTGGTGGGCTAAATTTTATTGACTTTGACTCCTTTAATAACACCTTTAAAATAAAATGGATAAAAAATTATCTTAAAAACCCAAACTCAATCTGGAACTTCATTTCACAGCATGTCTTTTCACATTTAGGCGGTTTAGAGTTTGTTCTCCTTTGTAATTACAGTATTCCAAAAATACCTACTAAGCTTTCCAACTTCCACCAACAGGTACTTTTAGCTTGGTCTCTTATCTATAAACATAATTTTTCTCCGCAGAGATGTTACATCTGGAACAACTCTAACATAATATTTAAAAACAGGTCATTATTTTATCAGAAATGGTTTAACTATGGTATTATTCAAGTTCATCAGCTATTTAATAACAAAGGTCTTCTTTATAGCTATGAAGAATTTCTTACTCAGTACAAGGTTCCTGTCACCCCAAGAGAATATAGTGTTGTTTTTGATGCTATCCCATCTGGTTTGCTCATGTTGTTTAAAGATGTTGACTTCTCTTCTATCCAGTCTATGAGTCCTCCTGACCCCAAGCAGTCTGCTGTTGGTAAGCTCTGCTTCTCAACTCACCAAAAAGGCGTCAATTCCAAAATCCGTTCTTTATTTCAAGAAAATCTGGTTTCATCCCCATCGTGTGTTTCCTATTGGAGCACCTCTGTGCAGAATCTTAATTGGAAAAAAGTTTGGTCTCTCCCACAAATTTTTTTTCTCACTAATAAAGTCAAGGAAATTTCTTTTAAACTAATTCATAAATTTTATCCAACCAAACACTTTCTTCAGAAATACAAAGCTGATATTGATATTTCCTGCTCTTTCTGTAAACTTTATCCAGAAACATCTGTTCATCTTTTTTGGAAGTGTACATACTCGCAAAAGTTTTGGAAGGACATTGTTGCTCTAATATCCAATAATATCCAACCAGGTTTCCTTCTGTATTTTGAAAATGTTCTGTTTGGTATCTTAGATTTCAAGACGAAAGACTCCTCTCACGCATTTATTATAAATTTGATCTTGTTTCTTGCTAAATTTCACATCCATAAAAGTAAAGTAATGCATAGGAAACCCTTTTTTGATCTCTTTGTAATGGAAAACTGATCTTGACTCAGACTCAAATAACAAAAAGGCTATAAAAACAAGAAATATCTGTAATGAATACAATTTAACTCTGTAACTCGCATTTATTTATGTCTGTATTTTTATTTTATTTTTTTGTTTTGTTTCCTTTTATTCTTTTCTTTCAATGTTATTGTGTGTTTATTCTAAATTGTTGTATTGATGTAAAGTTATAAATAAAGATTTGAAAAAAAAAATGTGGACATGACACATCAGCAGCTCGGCCTCTTTGTTTTCCTTTCGAGATGAGAAGCTACTTCTGTTCTTGATTTAGCTCCATGATTTAGGACTTCTCGTGAGTCAAATACTTTATTCTGTGATTTAGTTCCGAGCTGCTGCTGCCAGAGGCTTGTAACACTGCAGCTTCTTGTCTGTGGAGAGGAAGTTAGTTCACTCTGTTAGCATCTGTAGCTGTTAGCATGTGTAGCTGTTAACATCTGTAGCTGTTAGCATGTGTAGCTGTTAACATCTGTAGCTGTTAGCATGTGTAGCTGTTAGCATGTGTAGCTGTTAGCATGTGTAGCTGTTAACATCTGTAGCTGTTAGCATGTGTAGCTGTTAGCATGTGTAGCTGTTAGCATGTGTAGCTGTTAGCATGTGTAGCTGTTAGCATGTGTAGCTGTTAGCATGTGTAGCTGTTAGCAGCTACGTCTCGTTGTCGCGTGCTTGGATAATCTAGTCTCGTGACTGTGTGTGTGTTTTTCTGTGTAGGAGCAGGAGCTTCACGTCAGACCTCCACCAACCACATGTTTGTTCTCTAACAGGTATGGTTGTAATTTCTAGTAAAATTGTTCAATATTATACTTCGGTCCAGCAGCCTCCACTTCTAAAAGTCAGCGCTCACGCGGTTTGGTTGTGCACGCGCTAACACCATGAATACAGATCTGATGTGAGATGTCTGTCTGTCGATAAACCTTTTGACTTCTGTGTTAGACATTATTTTAAAAAGATACATTTTTTCCTCAGTGGTTGCATGTGGGAACCGTCTGAGGTAATATTCCACATCATCAAGGTATGATTTTTACATCAGTACTTGTGTGAGGGTCAACATTTTGAATGTGTTTAGCAGTTATGCCCAGATCTTAGTGTCCTTGGGTGTCATGAAAGGCGCTTTTAAATAAAATGATTATTATTATTATTATCTTCGTTTGTCAGACTGAGTCTGGGTGTTCATTGGTGGTGAGGAGGAGTTCAGTCGGACCACTCCTGTATAAAGGGGAAACAGTGTTGCCAGCAGTGTTGCCTAATCTCCAGACAGAAACAAGCAGTCATGTCCTTCAAAACAAGCCCAAACAAGCAACTCACTCTTTCCGGAAAAGCCCAAAACAAGCCCAACGGGCAACCCATCCCATTGTGTAAAAAAAGGCAGTTTTTAAACAGTATAAACATATTTATTATGGCATTACCAGCAAAATTATACATTGAAGAACGTATTCAGTCTAAAAAAATAAAAATACATTTTGTAGTTTTATACAGCTGGTTTGGCATGTGTACAAATTAAAAAATAAAATTAAACTGCAAAGTCCACAAAACAACTTTATTTAATCCCTATAAGCCTACTGATGCTCAATGAAGCAGGTAGAAAAAAACAGCTTACAGACAGGCAGGAAAAAACTTTGATTTCTTAAAACTCTGTTTAAAAAACTCTGTTTAAATGTGCCGCTGCTTTGGTGTGGGGGTTAAGCGCGCGGCACATATACGAGGCTGAGCCTCTCTGCAGGCGTCGTGGGTTCGCATCCCAGACCCGCGAGCTGTTTCTGCAGTGTCTCTCCCCTTTCTCTCTGCCCGTTTCGCCCTCTCCCTCTGCAAATAAAGGCCACTAGAGCCTGAAAATGTAAAATAAAAATAAAAAATAACTGTTTAAAGAATAAAGAACAGAGACAAAGAATAAAGAACAATGTTGCATTCGCGTGTAGTCGGATGTCCCATGAAGAAACACGGTTTTTAATTTTAAACTCACTTTGAAAGTAATTGTCATTAATTTATCATTTTGTTTGCTAAAAACAAACATAGTTGAATGATACACAATATATATGTGGTGTCACTATATGCAAAGTTCAAAAATGATGTCACAATACCTTTAAAATAACTTCAGGAGTACATTTTATACCATACCATACCATTTTATTTATAAAGCACTTTAAACAGGAACAAGTCCACACCAAAGTGCTGGACAAACAAACACGCAACAGGCAACACAGACAATGAAGTACAACACGAAAAACATAAAAACATTGCAGATCATAAATCAAACGATCCAATACAAATCAGCTGGCATTGAAAGCGATGGAGTAGTAGTGAGTTTTTAACCGGGATTTGAAAACCGAGAGGGAGGGGGCCTGTTTGATGAGCAGCGGTAACTCGTTCCAGAGTCTTGGGCCTGCTACAGAGAACGCCCTGTCACCCCTGCGCTTAAGGCGAGTTTCTGGAACCTTTAACCTTTATATGTAACATATTATACACATAAGCAGCATATTAGCATGAAACACCACATATGACACACCGCACTACTCGCGTTACGCATCACACACAAAAATACACCAATCCTTCTCATCAATGCAAGGAAACTTACCAGAAGTCGTCTGTATGCTATGCTGCTCATGCTGACTCATCATTAATTGCTCGCGCTTATATAGTTTTACCGGCTCTGTCGCTTGCGCCAACTGCACCTGAACGTAACATCCGCCTTGACGTAACATACGTGGAAGGGGGGCGTGAAGGGACAAACTACCTACCACTCGCATTACAAGCCCAACAAACAAACAAGCCCAAAGAAGCAACACAACGCCCACGGAAAGCCCAAAAAAAACGCCACAAGCGGCTCACCGAATTTAAAAGCGACTCCAGGAAAAACAGGCCCAATGCCGCTTGAAATAAGCGGACTTGGCAACTATGGTTGCCAGATCTCGCGACAGAAACAAGCGGTCAGCTTCATGAAAACAAGTCCAACTGGCAACCCACCCCATTGTGTAAAAAAATGGCCATTTTTAAACAGTATAAACATATTTATTATGGCATTACATACAGTATAATCAGCAAAATTATGCTTTGAAGAACGTATTCAGTCTAAAAAATATTTTTTTTTTTGCATTTTTATACAGCTGGAGGTCGGATCTAGTCTTTAAGAGCGCGCTCTTTCTCCCATTCTTTATTATTATTTTTTTCCATATTTCCCCCACTTAGAGTTCATATTAGCGTTGTCTTGTCACTATAGACAAAGAATAAAGAACAAAGAGACAAAGAATAAAGAACAAAGAATAAATGTTGCATTCGCGTGTTTTCTGGAGTATAGGTCGCACCTGAGTATAGGTCGCACCATCCAATTCATTCATTCAAGTTTATTTGATCAAGGACAGTACAATAAACAATGTTACATGTTAAAAACGAAGCAACCGTTGTCTTGTACAAAGGTTTTCTAGCCACAGGCTAATTTGCAAACCCAGTCCTTATTATTGCCAAAGAATTGGGAAAAATCCATAAATAGGTCGCACCTGAGTATAAGTCGCACCTACGTCAAAATGTGGACCGTGTTTAGCTCTGCTGCAAATGTCTCTTCCACAGGAGCGCATAGTAAGGCTTTTAAGAAGATTAACACTTAAAAACAATTGTTTGATAAAAACTGATAGCAAATATGTGTCTGAGCTGAACTTTTCTTTAATAAATGAATAATTTTAGCAGGATAAACATCTAAAAATATATATTTGTTAGCTGACATTATTGTAAGAGTGTGTCTCAGTTTAATTTTTTTAAATAAATGATTACAAAGCAGCTTATTTTATAAAAAGACATATATAGGTCGCACCTGAGTATAGGTCGCAGGCCATGAAAAAATGATAAAAAGGTGCAACCTATATACCGGAAAATACGGTAGTCGGATGTCCAATGAAGAAACACGGTTTTTAATTTTAAACTCACTCTGAAAGGAATTTTCATTAATTTATCATTTTGTTTGCTAAAACGAACATAGTTGAATGATACAAGATACTGTATATATGTTGTCACTATATGCGAAGTTCAAAAATGATGTTACAATACCTTTTAAAATAACTTCAGGAGTACATTTTACTAGGGCTGCAACAACGAATCGATAAAATCGATAAAAATCGATTTTTAAAAGCGTTGGCAACGAATTTCATCATCGATTCGTTGTATCACGCGATTATGCTTCTTTCACGGCGCCGCAGAGCTGTTTAGTTCACCGGTAGAACGTTGTCAAAGCTGGCTGACTGAATAAAGTTAGAGAAAAAAAAATCTGCAGCACGCAGCCGCTGCGTGTTTGGCTGAAACAGAGCGAGGAGGGAGGCGGAAGTAGAACAGAGACGTGTTTTCAAAGTCTGTTTTACAAATGAGCGACGCAGAGAAAACTCCTCCAAAGTGTGGGAGCACCTGACACTTCATAAAGATAAAAAACTTCAACATGCAGCTTTAAAAAGTGACGACGCGACACGAGAGAACCACGCGGATGAAACATAAACATGACGGACTTCACCACGATGAAGGAAGAGGTAAGTCTCTACATTAAGCCACATTTGTACTGTTTCAAAGTGAGAAAACATAATGTCAGTGTCTGGTAGCTGAAGCTGCTGCTTGTTTCTTAGCTGTGACAGAGAATGTGTGTGTATCTATTTTTAATGTAATGGTACAAGCAGTGTTTAAATGTGATTTATAAATAAATTAACACAAAGATGGTGATAATTTAATGATTTAGCTTCAACTTTTAATTTGCTGGCAAAGTCTGAAGACACTGCATTGTATGGAAGTATGAATTGCATTTAAACAGGAATTACAGTAATTTATTTCATCTACTCAAGTGTGTGTACCGGTAATTAGTATTTTGTGTGTGTGTGTGTGTGTGTGTGTGTTTAACCTAGCACTGTAAGTGAAACAAGGTATTTCTTGAGTTGCTGTAAATTATGCTATAATACATATAAACTCTCTCATTCCAGAAAACAACAACAAACGATGACAGCCTTCATGATGGACAGACATCATGCACACCACAGCAAGCAGCAGAGACTGAAAGAGCCTTACATGAACATCACTGACATGAGGCCTCCGTCGATGGTTGAAGACGAAGGCTTCACTGCCATGATGCCCACTTTTAACCCAGGTTACAATGATCCACACTTGTAATGGTAAATGGACTGTACCGTACTTATATAGCACCTTTCTATCTAATTGATACTCAAAGTGCTTTAAAGCACTACATGTCCTCATTTACCCATTCATACAGCACTCTACTAGATTACAAAGCTACTCGTATTTTCCGGTGTATAGGTCGCACCTTTTTATGGTTTTTTTCAAGGCCTGCGACCTATACACCGGTGCGACCTATATATGGCTTGTTATCACTTTCGGCTAAACAAATTTTTAAATCCAGCTCATTTCACAATTACGTTCATTTATTAAGGAAAAGTTCAGCTCAGACACATATTTGCTATAATTTTTATCAAACAAATAATTGTTTTTAAGTGTTAATCTTCTTAAAAGCCTTGCTGTGCTCCTGTGGCAGACATTTGCAGCAGAGCTAAACGTAGGTGCGACCTATACACCGGTGCGACCTATCTAGGGTTTTTTCCAATCTATTGGTGATAATTGGACACTGCGACCTATACACCGGTGCGACCTATACACCAGAAAATACGGTAGTTGAACAAATCATTCTAAAGAGACTAATCAGAGCTTTAGCTCACATTCATACACCAATGAGGCACACATGGGGTTCAGTGTCTTGCCCATGGACACTTAGGCATGTGACTGCTGGTGGATTCCAACCCCCAACTCTTGCATTGGAGGACAACTGCCCTAACAACTCAGCCACAGCTGCCCCATCCAGGTTAAAACAATCCACACCTTTAATCCAGGTTACACTCGTCCCTCAAAAACACATTTTACAAAGTACGGTAGCTACATATTGTGCAGGTATAAAGCATAAATTTATATATATGTTTGTGTACATTTATTTTTTATTGAAGCTATTTGACTAACTTTATTTTTTAATTATTCAATATTTTACTAACATAACAGTCAAGTAGCAACCTGTTTTTTGTGCGATTTGATATGTCAGTCAAATTTTGGAATAAAGAGGTGATAATTAAAACTGGTTTCTGTTTTTTTTGCCGATTCATTGATGAATCGAAAAAATAATCGACTTATTAATCGATTATTGAAATAATCGTTAGTTGCAGCCCTGCATTTTACATGTAACATATTATACAGATAAGCAGCACATTAGCATGAAACACCACTGTTTGGGAACGTTATGGCTTTCTTGTTAAAAGCCTAGCGCAAATCCTCAGCTGTGTGTGTGGACGTTGTTTCACAAAACTGGATCTG
>JBBPBX010007065.1:0-48672 GCA_038048925.1 Garcialebias charrua | reverse complement strand
ACGCCGGATGCCCTTCCTGACACAACCACAGACCACCGAGCAACCACAGCCCTCTGTGTGGAGCAGAGAGCTGATATCTAGGGTGCCCGGGGGAGCAGATGGTGTGGGTTAAGGGCCTTGCTCAAGGGCCCAGAGTGGGGCAGATGAGGGTGGAGACAAGTGTGACCGCTTCACTTATCCCACCCACATCTTTGATGTTGTCGGTACCGGGGCTTGAACCGGCGACCTTCCGATCACAAGCGCACCTTCTTAACCTCTGCGCCACCACTCCCATAGCACAGACCTACATAAACAGTTATTATCAGTACAGTACATTCAAATTTATACGGATGCATCAAAAATAAATGAAAAAATAGGAATAGCTTTTATAATACCGGAATTTAAAATAAAAATAGGAAAACGAATCACCAACGACTTGTCAGTATACACAGGAGAGATGTTAGCAGTTTTATTGGCGGTGCAGTGGGTGGAGGAGGTAAAACCATTAAAAACAATCATCTGCTCAGATTCAAGTTCAACATTATTAAGTTTAAAACACAATTGCCCTCATGCACGAAACAGTTCGTATTCTTATCCTAAATGTCACCTACTTTTGTTCGTACGAAGTGTTCGTACGAACATGCCACGTCAGATCCAACAAACTCTTCTATCCACAGGAAAAGCGTGTAAACGGGCTGCTTAAAGTTGATGAATCTCACCTGTTCTAAACAGCTGCGCGTGCACGCGTGAGCTTATTTACATAATTCCCACCCCTCAAAACGCCATATAAGGCTACGTTTCCTGCCTCAGAGGCAGAACGTGTACGTTCATAAAATGACAGCGAAAAGTAAAAAAGAAGAACTCTACCGGTGCGGAGGATGAAGTTCTGTGGTCTCTGAGGACAAGAAAAGAAAATCTGTCCTTATTAGCAGCGTCACTCATGGAAGTAAATGACCAGCTAAAACCAAAGAAAGTTTGTTTATAATAAATGTGGATCTCGAAACATGCATGCGTACTGGTGGCTTACTGGTTAAAGCATTGCACTGTTAGCTGTTCCTAACCTTTTTTCTACACCTCGTGGGATCGAGTCCCACAAGGTATGATTCTTTTTTTTTCCTTCTTACTTTAGATTATTTATTCATTCCAAATTAAAAAGGCTTTATGCTTTATTTCTTGTTGTATTGTAAATAGTTTTCTTGTGTTTTTTAAATCTGGAATGAATTAAAAAAAAAAAAAAAACGTTGTCCTCCCACGGGAGGCGATCCCATGACCGTCGGAACTGCGACGCAGTGCTCTACTGACTGAGCCACATCAGAGCTATGACAGCAGCTGGAGGAAGTCTGTGTAAAGTCTGGCTTACCGAAGTCTGCGATACCGCGGCAAATTAAACTTAAATTAATTCATGGTTTAAGTTGATTTCAGTTTGAGATCTTCATATTAATATTGTAGTGTTAGAAAACGGCATTGATAACAAATTGATTTTCATTTAAATACTTTAATCCGTTAGTCATTATTACATTTAAAATTATAATTCGACTTCAAACAGAACCTATTGTCAAAAACAATTGTGGTGCGTGACTTTTTTAAACTCTAAACATTTCCTAAATAACGAAATATGAAGTTATTTGTGGAGTAATGCTGTCTGGATGACAGCAGACGGACCGCTCGTAAAATATACGACAGGTCCGGACCACACGTAGATTTTGTTCGTATCTGAAAAAAATCGTAGGATACGTGAACATTGTTGAATGCCACATATGCTCCTAAATCACTCGTAAGCACAGTTTAAGCACAAATCTGTGCGTACGAACGGTTTGTGCATGAGGCCCAATCATTCAGACAGTAGACCGGACATATTACTAGAAATACTCCATACATTATTTAGTACACAAAGAATGGGATTAACAATAACATTTTTATGGGTACCAGCATTGGGATAAAAGGAAATGAGACAGCAGATAAGATGGCAAAGAAGGCAACTCAAACTCAGATCAACTTCACAGTAAAAACAAGTAAATCAGAGGCAAAAAGTATCATTAAACAAAGACTGAAGAAAGAATGGCAGAAAAGATGGGATGAAGAAAGTAAAGGAAGATGGTTTTATGGGATCAAAATGACAGTAGGTGAAACACGAACTGGAAGAAGGAGCAGAAAAGAGGAAAGATTAATAACAAGACTAAGATTTGAACACACAGGACTTAATTATTCATTATTTCAAATAAAGAAACACAATACAGGCAAATGTGAGCACTGTGGACAAGATGAAACATTGCAACATGTTCTACAGGAATGTCAAAACTATGATCAAGACCGTGAATATATGAAGAGAGAATTTGAAGAGATAAAAGAAAAGTTTAACATAATAGCTGCACTACAACATAACTTAGAGAGTAAACATATCCAAATTATAATTAGATATTTTAAGAAAACAAAGTTGTTTAATAGAATTTGAAATACATATAGTTTAATCAGGCGTACACATAATTATCCCATGAAGAACCACACTCCATACCAGTGGTGGCGGTAATGCACACCTAAAGTGTTTTGCCAACCGCCATTAAACCCCATGAAGAAGAAGAAGAAGAAGAAGAAGAAGAAGAAGAAGAAGAAGAAGAAGAAGAAGAAGAAGAAGAAGAAGAAGAAGAAGAAGAACTGTGTGCGCATGCGTGAAGTAATTCGTAATCGTCTTTGCGCGGGCTCAGCTACAACAACGGTAAGTAAAGTTTTGTAAATCACATTAGTTAATAAACCCGTGACAAACTTTGAACGATTATTTTGGGGCGTACAGTCAACAGCAGAATTTACCAACGGCTTACTAGCTGTGCCGATATTTTCGAGCTGTATATTTCGAGCCGATTTTTTCGAGCTAGCTAGCTAGCTCGGACTGCAAGCTACCGTCCTAGCTAGCTACACAGTCGCCGTGCGGAGCCAGTAACAGTCTCATTGATTAAAATGAGTGCGTATTTGCTGTGGAGGTCGGACCGGAGCGGAACGCATGTAGGGTGCTAGCAGTCCAGTGTTAGCGCGGGCTAGCTAGCTAGATAACCCGCGCTAACACTGGACTGTTGTGATGGTCTGCTAAATGAGGTGGTTGGAAAAAAAGAGCTGGAGTTTAATGTTTTTGTCTGCTCTGTTAGGCCATGAAGAGTCCTAAACTCTTAGAGAGGTGCTCAAAAGGAGAGAGAGAGTATTTGTATAAAAAAGAATTTATTATGACAGGCATAATGATTAATCAGCGTACAGACATAAAATACATTTATATGCATACAGTGGCCTCTCTTCTGACTAAGATATGGTGTTCTGGTGTGCGTTATCTCTGTAGATGGATGTGCGAGCAGAGTCTTAAATCAGTAAAACTGTTTTCTAGATGTGAACTCTAAGTGTATTAGCCTTTAAGTAATAATGTAGTCTATCATAGTAGTATATATATTATGTGTGATGTGTTCTGGTTATCGAGCACAATGTATTGTTGTCTGTGGACCAGCGGCAGTAACTATGTTACCTGCACTGGATGAAGAGAAACTACTTGATTAAGTTATGATTATATGAAAAATGGGCTCCTAAGCTAACTAAACTAGTAAACCATGTAATTCGTGTTTGTCTAAAGTCCAGAGAGAATAGTTTAATCAAACAGTAACATTTCCTGAGCATATAAAATCAGTAAACGGTGTATAAAACAGTGTCATAACTCTTCAGCCACTAAGCCTAAAATGTCTCAGAAATATGTTTAACATTAAACGATAAAACTTAATTATCCCCTATACATGTACTGCCCATCATTAATGACTTTTTTTAATCATGTGCTTAAAAAAAAAACATTTCCCCCTCTTATATCTGTCAGCATTGGCTGTGGTCACACAAAGATAAATGTTAATGTTACATGAACTAAGCAGAGGGGTATTAATCTACTGCTGATGGAGAATGTGCAGAGGCCCCAAACACACCTGCTTCATGGGTATTTGTCTAAACAAGAATGTTCAATGTCTCTGTTGGTGAATGTGGTATATTGACATACTTTCCATCCACAAACTTTTAAAATAAGGTTGAGATTTCACATTCCTCTCCTTGCTCTTTTCCACAGATTTGGAAGAAGATTTGGAAGAACACGACCCAAGTCGCCTTCAGTGGTGAGTTGTCTCCAAGCCATCCATTTTGATCTGAAAGTACTGTAACCCTGTAAAAAAATAATTTTTTACATTTTTGAAAAAATTAGACAGGTTAATTTGAAATATGTTTAAAAATGATTGACTGTTTTCACTTCTTATTTTAAAATTTAATGTTTCTATTTATAAAACATTTAGGCTTAGAAATATTGTTGGTTTTTATTTCACTCCCAGATGTATCACAAAAAATGGAGACGAATAAATGCACATTTACCTGCATTGGTGGAGTCTAGTGACTCAGAAGAGAATCCAAGTCCCTCAAATGAGAACCCAGAACTTTCTTTTGCTGATAGCCCAATAGACATACAGATACACAACCAACCTGATACAGGAGAAGATGACTACACAGGAAAATTTCCAGAGTAAAATTTACTCAATTTGAATAAAATTTTACTCTAAAAAATACATTTGGTCCCAGTCTAAATAGAGTAAAATTTACTCTCATGGAAGAGTTGAAATTACAGATTAAAATCTACTCTATTTAGTGCAAAATTTTTAATCAATGCCAAGAGACTTTACTCCAAGTTGATTAAAATATAAATTACTCTACCGTATTTTTACTCCAAGTTGATTAAAAGTAAAATTACTTTACCGTATTTTTACTCAAATTTGATTAAAAGACAAAAATACTCTACCGTATTTTTACTCCAAGTGGAATACAATTTATTCTACATAGAATTACATTTTATTCTAAGTAGAGATAACTTTTACTCTGACTGAAAAGGAATTTTACACAAAATAGAAATAAATTTTATTCCATATAGTGTCAATCTGTGCTCTTAATAGTATAAAATTTTATTCCCAATTTAATAGAATTTTATTCCATATTGTGCAGTTAAACATTAAATTAAATTGTAAAATAGAACCAAATTTAACTTTATTTCACTCACTATGCAATTGTTTTACAGCTATTATACACTGTTAAGTTTGTAAGAGTGCAATGAATAGACCAGAAATCAGTATTTCAGCCATTTTTATTGTTCACAGGAATGGAACAATATACTGTAAACATTTGCATATTCATGACTGTATGACACATGTACCGTAAATCAAAAGCTCTTCTACGTAAATAACACGAGGTCCTTCTCCTTTACCCAAATCTTGAAAAGCACTGAAATGCTTAGACACACCGTTTGCAGTGCAAATGCAACAGTAACCTCTCATCTTTCACAACATTGTAGATCTTATGGAAAACTGGCATTTCCCAATACTTCTTTACAAACAACTAAATCTGCACAATACATATTCCATGGTGTTTGGCCCAGTTAACATTTACCATAATACTTTGGTGTTGATTAGTAACTGAATAGTCTCTGCTATCTCACAGCCTTCTCATGCGCTTTATTGAGATGCTTTCTGAACCCAGAAAATGTGCCATAAACTTGAGCACAACCTGCCTGACCACATTTAAGACGAAGTGTCTTACCAGAGTAAAGTCCATGGATCACTTTTAAGTGCTTGGTCAGAGAATTAGCATTTGTCTGGTACTTCTTACAAATGAAACAGAACATTCCAACTCAACTTAATATTGAAACAATCGTAGCAAAACCACTATTAAACGCAGCATCCGAACCCTCAACTCTGTAACCCTAGGATTCACTTTGGTTGTCTTAACATCTATCTCGTAAATGGCGGTCTGCAGAAAGCTGCACACATTGACCAGATCATGGTCATATGAAGTGCCGAACACAAAGTGAGCTTTAAAAAGTTCATCAACACAGGCAAGTGATTTCCAAGGTATGGCATGTTTGTCAATCACAAGGAAGTACAGTACTTGTGAATCACGCTCCTCTGAGTCCTTCCTGCAAGCAGGTATGGTTGACAGCTTTCTGCGATGCCATCAAGGTGCCCCTGGATGCTGGTTCCCGTCTGAAGTACTTGTGAATCACGCTCCTCTGAGTCCTTACTACAAGCAGGTATGGTTAACAGATTTCTGCAATGCCATCAAGGTTCCCCTGGATGCTGGTTCCCGTCTGCGGCAAAAACAGATAAGAATTAAAACATGATTGGTCTTGGGTTTCTAAGGAGATGGGGTTCTTATAGATAAGGCAAATTAATTTTGAGGACCTCTTTAATGTCACTTGAAATTAAATTTAAAACCAACTTCACAAGAAATACAAACAAATAATTAAATAAAAAAAGTGAAGAATAGATAACATACTTTCCGCCCTTTAAGTCGCTCCGCCCTATATATCGCAGTTAAAAAAAAACAAATTTTCATGTCCTACGACATATTAGCCTGGCCCTCGCCATTCCTACGCAGCTCCGCTCAATTCTCATTTCCCTTCACTGCTCAGTCTGGGACTTCTCCCATTGACAACGATTTCTCCGGTAGATTTTTGACCGGACCAATCAGAGAACAGAAGGGACGGAGTTTTGGCCCCTAACCCACGCCCCCACCTGTCCCAGCACACAGCCAGCGAGCAGCCGCATGTTCTCATTCAAAGCGATGCAAAGCGATGTAGGACTGTTTTATAAATGACACAAATGTATTAATCTCCCCTTCTTAATCCCTTATCTGGAGTTTTCTTTTGTTTTTTTGGCCAAAAGTCAAGTGTTCACTCCCTCCTCCTCCTCCTCCTCTCCCTCCGCTGATAAGGAAATGCCCCCACCTGTCCCAGCGCGCAGCCAGCGAGCAGCCGCATGTTCTCATTCAAAGCGATGCAGGACTGTTTTATAAATTACACAAATGTATTAATTTCCCGTTCTTAATCCCCCGTTCTTAATCCCTTATCTAGAGTTTTATTTTGTTTTTT
Organism: Garcialebias charrua; assembly: GCA_038048925.1. Classification (NCBI taxonomy): domain Eukaryota; kingdom Metazoa; phylum Chordata; class Actinopteri; order Cyprinodontiformes; family Rivulidae; genus Garcialebias; species Garcialebias charrua. The sequence goes on along the minus strand of JBBPBX010007065.1, from coordinate 41,774 downwards.
TGCCAAAAGTCAAGTGTTCGCTCCCTCCTCCTCCTCCTCCTCCTCCTCTCTCTCCGCTGAGTGCAAAGAATAAGAAAATGACTGAGGTTGTCACGAGAGAATTAAACTCAGGTTTTACGTTGCTGTCCGAATCCCTGCATATTTTCTGGTCTTCTGGTGTGCTGGACCAGCGCTACATGGTTTTATTTAATTTTTTTCAAACGTTTTATAACATATAAACACAGAATATGCAGGCAGCGAGAGAAATAGCAGCAGGAGGCGGAGGAGATGTCAAGTTCAGCAGAGCACAGAGGGGGAGGGAGCAGAATGCTTTCCCTGTTCAAAATTTTCCTAAGATCCAATGGTTTTGTTCCTCAGGCAGAGGCCACGCCTCCAGCAAGAATCGTTTCTCTATGGAGAAAGTCCAGACCCTAGTCCAAAGCGAAGGACAAGGGTCTGGTTTTAACCAGGCTAGCGACATATGGGACGAAGCAACATATTTATGGATTTATTACCATATTTTTAGATCAATTTTTGGCTCAGATATGACCGTTTCCATTCATTCTGACTGTAAAAAAAATGGAGCAGTACCCTTTTCGGCCACTAGGGCGCAGTACTTTCGGCCGCTAGGGTCCACCGACCGTTCCCAGCTCATATGTCCGAAAGAAGACTCATCTGGTCGGACTCACTCTGTTGCAACCAGGCCTCCTGCTCTCTGAACTCTGTTTAAGGTAACACACTCGTTACCTCAGTGTTTGATTGTTAGCAAAATAGCTCATGAACCACAGGACAGATTTTGATGAAACTTACAGAAAGTAATCACTGGATGGACATTTATAACTGATTAGCTTTTGGAGATGTTTGAGCAAAAATCTGATTTATTTATAATTAATTTTCGCAGCGTGCGCGACCGTTTGGAAAACCGTCAAAGCTAAACAATTTAAATCCATAAGATTTGACCATTACGTGAATTTATTAAGGAACGGTTAAGCTCAGAAACACTTTTACTATAATGTCAGCAAACAAATGTATTTTTTAGGTTTATCTTGTTAAATTTTAAAGAAATGAAGCGTATCCGCTCGCTGTGCATGCACGTTTCACATGCACGCTTCGCAGCACCGACGTAGCAAAACTATTTTTTTAAATTCAGCTGATTTGAACATTCATTCAACTTTTATTTAGTCAGCTAAATCTTATTGAGCCTCGAGGGCTCATTTACAAAAGCGACCTGCTACAAACTAAAGTACGTACATTACTATTACAGTACTAAAGAACATTACGTGCATTTATTAAGGAAAAGTTCAGCTCAGACACATCTTTGCTATAATTTTCAGCAAACGAAATTATTGTTTTTAAGTGTTAATCTTGTTAAAGTCCTACCGTGCACGCTCCTGTGGCCATTTGCGGTGACGCATGACATACGCGACGCGTCAGCAGTGACGCATAATAGATGCAATGTATACGAAGGTGCGACACGTTTATGGATTTTTCCACTTTATTGGACAATACCGTACTTTCAGCCCTATCTCGCATTAGTCCAATTATATTCAATAAAGTGGAAAAATCCATAAACGTGTCGCACCTCCATATACGTTGCATCTATTATGCGTCACCGCTGACGCGTCCCGTATGTTATGCGTCACCACAAATGGCCACAGGAGCGTGCATGGTACGATTTTAACAAGATCAACACTTAAAAACAATTATTTGTTTGCTGAAAATTATAGCAAAGATGTGTCTGAGCTGAACTTTTCCTTAATAAATGCACGTAATGGTCAAATCAGCTGAATAAAAAAAAAAAATAGTTTCGCTACGTCTGTGCTGCGAAGCGTGCATGCGCAGCGAGCGGATACTCTTCATTTCTTTAAAATTTAACAAGATAAACACATAAAAATATATATTTGTTTGCTGACATTATAGTAAAAGTGTTTGAGCTTAACCTTTCCATAATAAATTTACGTAATGTTCAAATCAGCTAGATTTCAATTGTTTCTCTTTGACGGTTTTCCAAACGGTCGCACGCGCTGCAAAAATTAATTATAAATAGATAGCAAACATCTCCAAAAGCTAATCAATTGTAAATGTCCATCTAGTGATCACGTTCTGTAAGTTTCATCAAAATCTGTCTAGTGGGTCTTGAGCTATTTTGCTAATAAACACTGAGGTAACAGTAGTTCAGACCTCCAGAGCAGGAGGCCTTGCTGCTACAGAGTGAGTCCAACCAGAGGAGGCTGCTGTCGGACACATGAGCTGGGAACGGTCAGTGGACCCTAGCGGCCGAAAGTGGTACTGCTCCACTGTTTTCATCAGAATGATGGTCATATCTCTGCCAAAAATTGGTCTAAAAAATATGGGAAAAAAATCCCTAAATATGTCGCTTCGCCGCATAAGTCGTATGACATGAAAATTTGTTTAAAAAAAAAAAACTCGACTTATAGCCGGAAAATACGGTAGTTTTGATCAACATAAATGTTCCCTTTACTGTAACCTTACCTTTACAAACTTCACAAGATGTTCACTGGCTTGTCTGGCAGAGAGTTTTCCTGTTCTCTTGCAGCCATGAGGTGACGGTGGCAGGAGGTGCACAAGGATCAAAATAGATGACATGTCACTGTCCCGTCCTGGAAGAAAAAGTAATATTGTCAGGATTTTCAGACAGGACAGAAACAAACCCAATAATTGCAGGCAGGGAACTCAGACTCGGCAGGTACAAAAATAAATATTTTTAATAATAATAAATTAAAGAGATGACGTGGTAGCATAAACTTACAACGGGAGATAATCAGGATGGGACCAAGACAAGATCAGGACAGGACAAGACCATACCTAACGACAACACGACAAAGGACCAGACTCTCAGACAGACTATATACACACAGACAAGACATGATGTGATTACAAACACCTGGGAATACAAGGAGGGAAATAATCTAATAATCGTGGGTTAGGAGCGTGAGTATAATAGAGATGACGTGGCAGCATAAACTTACAACGGGAGATAATCAGGATGGGACCAAGACAAGATCAGGACAGGACAAGACCATACCTAACGACGACACGACAAAGGACCAGACTCTCAGACAGGCTATATACACACAGACAAGACATGATGTGATTACAAACACCTGGGAATACAAGGAGGGAAATAATCTAATAATCGTGGGTTAGGAGCGTGAGTAGTGAGAAGCTCTGTTTTTATTGGCTGGTTAAAAACTCTGTTTTTATTGGCTGGTTAAGGACGGGTCACTGTGTGTTTTTATAAATGCTTTTAGAGAAGCAAGGGGACTTTGGGTTTTTTCAGAGATTACTTTGTCTAACATCAGTCTGTCAGGAGATAGTGACAGAGTGAAGAAATATGTTAAAAATATATTGTTAGAAAAGTTACAGATTGCACTACAAAACTGCGGACTGCAGCTTTAACACTTCCAGAGTAAGCTTACCAAACAGTGACAGCAGGAGGAGGTGCACTTATATTGAACCAATTTATATAAAATTATGTTACATTAAAAACTTTTCTTTATAATCCATTGCAACTTACCATTTTCCACTTCTGTTGAGCCTTCAGCATTGTGAAGAAGGTTCTCAAGGTCATCAGACTGTGTGAGACCACAGCTTTGAGGATTTTCTGCTTGTAGACAGTGGGCCATTTCTCTAGGAACTTTGCAGAGATGGCTTCCCCAATCATCTATGTAAAATCTTGCTCAACCTGGACAATAGATGAAGTAAAGGTTTTAAAAATCATTTTGTTAAACTTTCTCACATCCACCTTAACTGAAACATTACCAGTAGGGTAAGTTGAACCAAAGATAAACATACCGGTAAACCTCCTGGAATCTTGGTAAGTCCAAAAATATACTAGACTTCACTGGGTCATGAATCTTCTTCTGGCAATAGTTGAAAGTCTGTTTCATCTTCCTCCTAACAGTTCCTTCATCAGCTGTGTGCTTAATCAGCGCAATGGACTCAGAACACAAGCTATCTGTCATAAGGCAGTCTTCTTCTCTCAAACGGTCTCTATCAGTTGTTGGTCCCCCTAAAAAAATGTATATGAATGTGACACTCCAGCATAGAATTTAATAAATAAGGCTTGGGAAATTATTGTGCAGTTTGGTTGCAGGATGAAATGTGTACAAGTATAAATACACGTACCTGTTTGGGTTTGTGACAGCCTGGGGACCTTCTTTTGTTCATTAGAAGCTTCCCTCTGGACAAACGCAGTCTCCAAGCCAGATACCTACTCGCATCTTCTGCACTGTAATAATGCTCCTAAAAGTAGGTGAATGATAAATGTTTTAAAGGTATGATAGCAAAGACAACCATAAATGCTATTAGCTGTGATTTGCAGATTTTAGTTCACACGCACAGCTTGCATCTTTCATTACATAAAAATACTGTAATGTATTTTTCCATAATCATATACTTATCAAAGTGAATAAAATATTAAGATAAACAGTTGAAACCATCATGGGTTTTTAATTACAAAAAGAATGTTGAACATGATGTAAATAAATAAAGAATGTTTTAAGATGTTTTAAGGTAACTGTAAATAAATTATTATGATATATATAAAAGAGTGCTCCCGGATGTTTTAATCAGTGCAAAGCGAACCTGCATGGCCTTAAAAGCAATAAGGTATTATTCTCTGGGTGAAATTCCCAGGGTGGCGTTGTTGTTCTTAATTTATTCATGCTCTCAGGGCATGAGTAATGCCACATCACAAACGCAGACCCTATCCCCAAGGACCCCTTAGCTGTCTAACAAGATGCCTGACATAAAAATACGAATTAGCTGTCTAACGTAAAAAATACGAATTAGCTGTCCAACAAGATGCCTGAACAAAACAATGCATAAATACCGGTACTAGGAGAATTTATAACACCCCGCTAGCTGCTCGCTTGCTTCCTGCTAGCTGACCGCTTTTCTTAGTGTCTTTTTTCGGTCGCTCACTCTCTGTTGTATCACCCAAGCACAACTTTAATCCTGTTTTTAGCGCTGTTCTACAATAAAGATGAATTACTAGCATAGTAGGCTTCCGCGCCATTTTCTAGGCAGAACAATGGCTCCACATACTTCGACTGTACAGCTAGCTACTCTTTTAAACTCCGTTCCTCAGTTTAACGACAGCCTTGACTTGTGAAAATAAAAAATGGACGCAGCATTTATTTCTGCTTTGTTGTAAGTGGCTAAACTAAGTTAGCTGAAGCACACATGTTCACTAGTTAGCCAACCATCATAATTCCTCGTTGCAGCCCTCCTTCCTCCACAACCACACAGCAGCACGTCATCTTTCCACTAGAGATAATTAGTCTAAATAATTTTTAAAAATCATAAAACCCCACGTAAAATATATCTACAACCCATTAGGGGACTTACCTGGCTCACAGCTAACCGTCGCCTTCGTTTCCACTGCGGTAACAAGGTGGTGGAAGAAACGAAACTTAAGGAAGTGGGCGTGTTCTTGTTTCACTCCGATATGATTTGCTCTGTTTTTTTGCACCAACTCTATTGACCAATTGAAATGAATTATCTCTATAATGTGTAAACATTACTCTTTTAGATGAAAATAATGTTTACTACGAAAAAATTACTCTCCTAATTTTCCTGTGTGGCCAGGCTTTTACCCATGGAGCCTGGCCGGGCACAGCCCAAATAGGAGATGTGTGTGGCAATCGGTGTTTTAATTTATACAATATTATATTTGTACCAACAGCGCCACCTGGGACTTTCGCCTAGGAAATCAAATAACACGCAGGTGTGTTTGCAATAAGCAAGAGACAAGGTTCCAAGTTAATGATAATTTATTAAAAACAAAATAAAAGCAGAGGGATACCTGTCTGTAGATAAGAAAATAAGAAAGAAAAACATAAACTATAAAACACAGTTGGCGAGGCTTACCCAGGTCCTGGATGGGAGGCTCCCAAATTAAAATCACTACAAACACCCGTGAACTCACACACACACACTTGTTGAATCCCTCCACCTGTCTGTGCTGGGGACTGCAATCACACAAAAGGAGACGTCACCATCCAGGCCACACGCACTTCCCTCGCCAATCTGCAGGATAAAAAGTAAAATTAATTTAAACAAAAGAAAAAAAGAAAAGTGTACAAGCTTCTAATAAATGACAGGTAAAAGAACTCGGTAAAAACAATGATAAAATCCAAGAACGGTCAGCTGCAGTCAAGCAGGTGCTGCGTAAAAAGCCTCCGCTCCCTCTTCTGTCTCGTGGTGTGGGTGTGTCAAACACCGCTCCCAAATGTTTGCAGGACGAACAGCGTCTCTGAGGTTATTCCAAAACCCAGCAAAGCAGCAGTGGTGATTGTGGAATCTACAATGCACAGTAAAAAATAGTTTAGAGCAAGTTGATTAACATAAGGCTTGTGATTGTTTCCACATACCCATAGGGCTTTCTCCTCACTCCCGCACAAACGGAAACGCCCACAGCAACACGCTGGCAGGAGGAATAACTTCACTCGCCATCAACAAGATTGTAAATGCGCTGACAATTATCTGCTGATATAAAAATAAATAAACTACACATTTGGAGCTACGGTAAATGCGCAGGAAGCCAACCTCACCTGTACTCTGCATACAGCAAATGTAATACGGAGCGTGGTGTGACGCGTCCGTAAACAGGTGTCATTACATTGCTGAAAGACGTATCAACCAATACACATACGTAGTCTACGCTCTTTTATAGTGAGCGTCCCTAGTGTTATTGGCTGAGCAAGCAATTATCCTGGCAGCAGGTGGAGTCTTCACTTGCTTCCTGCTACATGTGGGTCCCCTTTCTCATGGGCTCACCACCTATGGGAGGGGCCAAAGGGGTCGGGTGCAATGTGGGATGGGTGGTGGCCAAGGGCAGGGACCCTGGTGGTCTGATCCTCAGCTACAGAAGCTGGCTATTGGGACGTGGAATGTCACCTCTCTGGTGGGAAGGAGCCTGAGCTGGTGTGTGAGGTTAAGAGGTTCCGGCTAGAAATAGTTGGACTCACCTCAACGCATGGCTCTGGCTCTGGAAACAGTTTCCTTGAGAGGAGTTGGACACTCTTCCCTCTGGAGTTGTCCCTGGTGAGAGGCGTCGAGCAGGAGTGGGCATATTTGTTACCCTCTATCTTGGTGCCTGTACGTTGGGGTTCACGCCGGTGAATGAGAGGGTAGTCTCTCTCCGCCTACGTGTGGGGGGACGGGCCCTGACTGTTGTTTGTACCTATGCGCCAAATGACAGCTCAGATTACCCACCCTTTTTGGAGTCCTTGGAGGGGGTATTGGAGAGTGCGCCTCCTGGGGACTCCCTTGTTCTACTGGGGGACTTCAATGCTCACGTGGGCAATGACAGTGAGACCTGGAGGGGTGTGGTTGGGAGGAACGGCCCCCCTGATCTGAACCCGAGTGGTGTTCTGTTATTGGACTTCTGTGCTCGTCATGGATTGTCCATAACGAACACCATGTTCAAGCATAAGGGTGTCCATATGTGCTCTTGGCACCAGGACACCCTAGGTCGCAGTTCGATGATCGACTTTGTTGTCGTCTCATCTGATCTGCGGCCGCATGTCTTGGACACTCGGGTGAAGAGAGGGGCGGAGCTGTCAACTGACCACTACCTGGTGGTGAGTTGGCTCCGATGGTGGGGGAGGATGCCGGTCAGACCTGGCAGACCCAAACGTATTGTGAGGGTCTGCTGGGAACGTCTGGCAGAGTCTCCCGTAAGACGGAGCTTTAACTCCCACCTCCGGGAGAGCTTTGAACACGTTCCGAGGGAGGCGGGGGACATTGAGTCTGAGTGGGCCATGTTCCGCGCCTCTATTGTCGAGGCAGCTTATCAGAGCTGTGGCCGCAAGGTTGTTTGTGCCTGTCATGGCAGCAACCCTCGAACATAAAGACACCAGCGGTGAGGGATGCTGTCAGGCTGAAGAAGGAGTCCTATTGGGCCTTTTTGGCTTGTGGGACCCTGGAAGCAGCTGATGGTCCAAATGGCATACAGCTCGGGTGGTTACTGAGGCAAAAACTCGGGCGTGGGAGGAGTTTGGAGAGGCCATGGAGAATGACTTCCATACGGCTTCGAGGCGAATCTGGTCCACCATCCGACGTCTCAGTGGGGGAAAGCGGACCGCCACCAACACCATTTATAATGGGGGTGAAGTGCTACTGACCTCAACTCGGATGTTGTGAGTCAGTGGGCATAATACTTCGAAGACCTCCTCAATCCCATTGGCACGTCTTCCACTGAGTAAGCGGAGCCTGGGGACTTTGGGTCGGGCTCTCCAATCTCTGGTGCCGAGATCACTGAGGTGGTTAAAAAGCTTCTTGGTGGCAGGGCCCCAGGGGTGGATGAGATTCATCCGGAGTTCCTTAGGGCTCTGGATGTTGTGGGGTTGTGTTGGCTTACACGACTCTGCAATATTGCATGGACATCGTGGCAGTTCCCCTGGATTGGCAGACTTGGGTGATGGTTCCCCTATTCAAAAAGGGGGACCGTAGAGTGTGTTCCAACTAAAGGGGATCACACTCTTACGCCTCCCAGGTAATGTCTATTCAGGGGTTCTGGAGAGGATGGTCCGTCGGATAGTCGAACCTCAGATTCAGGAGGAGCAATGTGGTTTTCGTACTGGTCGTGGAACCCTAAACCAGCTTTACACCCTCAGCAGGGTCCTGGAGGGTGCGTGGGAGTTTGCCCGACCAGTTTACATATGCTTTGTGGACTTGGAGAATGCATTCGACCGTGTCCCTCGGGAGGCCCTGTGGGGGGTACTCCGGGAGTATGGGGTACCATGCCCTTTGATACAGGCTTTTAGGTCCCTGTATGACCGGTGTCAGAGCTTGGTCCACATTGCGCTTTGGGGCCCTTCATAGGGAGTTGGAAAGCGCTATATAAGTAAGCTCCATTTACCATTTACCATTGTCGGCAGTAAGTCAGGCTTGTTTCCAGTGAGAGTTGGAATCTGCCAAGGTTGCCTTTTATCACTGATTTTGTTCATAACTTTTAAGGACAGACTTTCTATGCGCAGCCAAGGTGTTAAGGGGGTCCGTTTTGGTGGCCTTAGAATCACTTCTCTGTTTTTTGCAGATTATTTGGTATTATTGGCTTCATCAGGTCGTGATCTACAGCTTTCACTGGAACGGTTTGCAACCGAGTGTGACGCGGCCGGGGTGAGGATCAGTTCTTCCAAATCCGAGGCCATGGTCTTGAGACGGAAAAGGGTAGAGTGCCCTCTCCGGGTCGGGGAGGAGGTCCTGTCCCAAGTCGAGGAGTTTAAGTATCTCGGGGTCTTGTTCACGAATAAGGGAAAACTGGAGCGTGAGATCGATTGGCGGATAGGTGCAGCGTCGGCAGTGAAACGGGCGCTGTACTGGTCTGTCGTGGTGAAGAGAGAGCTGAGTCAAAAGGCAAAGCTCTCAATGTACCGATCGATCTACGTTCCCATCCTCATCTATGGTCATAAGCTTCGGGTTGTGAACGAAAGAACGAGATCTCTGATACAAGCGGCTGAAATGAGTTTTCTCCTCAGGGTGTCTGAACTCTCCCTTAGAGATAGAGTGAGAAGCTCGGTCATCTGGGAGGGACTCAGAGTAGAGCCGCTGCTTCTCCACATCGATAGGAGCCAGTTGAGGTGGCTCGGGCATCTGGTTATGATGCCTCTTGGTGAGGTGTTCCGGGCATGTCCCACCAAGAGGAGACCCAGAGGAAGACCCAGGACATGCTGGAGGGACTATGTTTCTCGGCAGGCCTGGGAACGCCTTGGGATTCCCCCGGAGGAGCTGGCCCAAGTGGTTGGGGAGTGTCTAAGACATGCGGCCGCAGATCAGATGAGACGACAATGAAGTCGATCATCAAACTGCGGCCTAGGTTGTCCTGGTGCCAAGAGCACATATGGACACCTTTATTCTCAAACATGGTGTTCGTTATGGACAATCCATGACAAGCACAGAAGTCCAATAACAGAACACCACTCAGGTTCAGGTCAGGGGAGCTGTTACTTCCGACCACATCCTTCCAGGTCTCACTGTCATTGCACCAAGATGGGGGCGCAACAAGTATGCCCACTCCTGCTTGGCGCTTCTCACCAGGGGCAACTCCAGAGTGGAAGAGTGTCCAACCCCTCTCAAGGAAACCGGTTCCAGAGCCAGAGCCATGCATCGAGGTGAATCCGACTATTTCTATCCGTAACCTCTCAACCTCACATACCAGCTCAGGCTCCTTCCCCACCAGAGAGGTGACATTCCACATCCTAATAGCCAGCTTCTGTAGCCGGGGATCAGACTACCAGGGTCCCCACCCTTGGCCACCACCCATCCCACATTGCACCCAACCCCTTTGGCCCTCCCACAGGTTGTGAGCCCATGGGAAAGGGGCCCCACATCTCCTCTTCAGGCTGTGCCCATCCGAGCTTCATGGGTAAAAGCCCGACCACCAGGCGCTTGCCAGCATGCCTCACCTCCAGGCCCGGCTAAAGTTGTACTATTTTCTTAATACAACAGAAATACGTTTTAGACCCTCTGTTTTTAGTAAGGATGTGTTTTCTGACACTGCCTCTGCTTCTGGGAAGGTTATTGACTATAAAAAATTAGCTAAAAGTGAAAGAGCATTTGGTATTATTTAGTTTTGCTCTATTGTACCAAACCTATTTTGAAATTTGACCCCAGAACTGTAGTATATACTGAACCAACATTGAAACCTATTAGTCATTTTTAATTACTTTGTTTCATATCTATATTTATTGTTTTTTAAATTCAGTATTGATTTAAAAGTTCTACTTTATAATATGTTTCCTTGCACATGTGTTTATATTTCAGATCAGACAGTTGCCGCCTCTTCATACCAAATCTTGCCATCAGGTTACTGGTGGTCTCTGCTGTATGCCACTGGCATTGCCTTGCTGTGCCTTGTCGTGTGTCTGATCGGAGCCCACATCTATGCAAAGGCCACTTTCGTCATCTTCCTGGTGGTCATGTTCATCCTAGCCACCATCTTTATAAGCTTTTTTGCCGTAAAACACAGAATCATCACACTGCCGAGCTCTGCGATCAATGGGACGGGGATTCCTACCACAGCCAATTTTACTGGCTTCAAGCTGGAGACACTGATGGGGAATCTGAAGGGTAAGAAAAAGCTCTTGACCCAAAATGTTAAATGAAGCTACTCAGCCTTCTTGGTTTCAGAATGTCTTAATTGATATATACTGTATTTTTTTAAACTTTTTGTTAATTTAAATGATTGACACTATAATTTAATTAAAAGAAATGTCCTGTTAGTGGCTTGCATGAGGTCGTTAGCATTATATCCAGGAGGTCACTTTTAAAACATTACACCGGACTTAAGGTAGTGTTGCAATATATGTAGAGGCAAATTATTTTTCACCTACTACACTGGAAAAAAGGCCACTCTAAAAAAAATCTGCCCATGGAACAAGTGAAAATTCTCTTGACAAGATTTCTTAAAATAAGACATTTTGTTCAAGTCAAACAAGATAAGCGGAATCTTGAAACTAGCTACAAAAATCTAATTTTGAGCAATATTTTACTTCAATTGTGAGCTTTTCGTGTCTTATAATAAGATTCTGATGCTCAAAAGTAGTACACTGGAGAAAAGTCTACTCTGAAAACAAGTTTAAAACAACTTAAAATTAGATTTTTGGGGGGATTGAAATAAGCAAAAAAGATCTACCAACAAGTGAAAATTTTCTTGACATGATTTCTAAAAATAAGACATTTGATCATTTTACAAGATAAACAATCTTAAACCTAGCTGCAAAAATCTCATTCTTAGCAATATTTTACTACAATTGTGGGCTTTGTCTTAAAGTACAATACAATACTTAATTAAAAATTAAAATTAATATACATCCCTAAAACTTTTACTCATTTTTAGTTCTACAGATGTTTCAAAGCCTCCCTAAAATAAGATTAGAAATTGTATTTTAAGAAAACTTATATTTAAGAAATCCTGACAAGCATGCTTTCGCAACATTAGATTTTCTCCAACCCATTATCAAATTTAACCAACAAACGTAATAACATGTCTCGTCAAAACATTCAAACATTTTCTGTAATGTCAAAAAATGAAAGGTATTCTTTAACTTCAACACATTTATTTTATCACAATGGTTTCAGCAGCAATGCAACAACTACTACTCCCAATTACAACTGTAGTTAACACTTGATTATATTTTTAAAAAATAATATAAAACACCTTCAACAAAATAAAAACAATTTTTGCTATGAAAAATGGAGAGTATACTACTGGGCACCATGAAAAATGAGGGAGCCACTACAACTTCAAATGTTTAAACATAAAATGTCTTTGGGAAATGTTGTGATGGGCACATCTCCTACCGTGAGCAGGCAGTTGGACGAACACACAATCAGAATTGGACAGGAGAGGGAGAGTTTTCCTGGGGGCTTTGAGGTCCTGTTTTTCCTGAAACACAAAGACATATTTCTGTTGGCATGATGAATCATATTTTAAGATTGTGGAATATAAGCCAGATAAATAAATAAAATAAAGAGAGAACCTGTAAAACTATCATGTTAAATATGACGCGGTTGAAAATTTGGGTGCACTAACTGTGCTGGTGAACCAAAAAAAAGTTTAGAAACACCAGTGCAATCAGTGCAAGAAGTTAGTGTAGAACCATGGAAAAAAATGTATCAATTAAAAAAATGATTTTGAGTAAGATATTTCCAGCAACCTGCAAAGATTTTGTTTCTTTCCACCTTGAAAACTTTAATATCCAAATACTATGTTAGGTTTATTCTTTAAAAATAATAACACCAATTTCTCATTAACATTCAAATAATAATGTATTATTGTAATTAAAAGGATAAATTAATCTACATTTCTGGAAATGTTTGAATTATCAGAATAATCCAGGTGTCAAAATGAAGCTTAAAAAAAAACATGAATCTGAAAATGTGCTTATACAATATAACCAAATTTGACTTAATCCTCTGTTTGATTAGATGGGTTACATACGGTCATGCTATCACATGAAGTTGCATTAAGGGACAAAAGTAGTAACCTTATAAAGATGCACAACCCCAAAATAAAGTAGGACAAACTCACTCTTAGAACTAGACAGGAGAGGGAGAGCTTCTTCCTGGGGGCTTTGGGGGCTTGTTTTTCCTGAAACACATAGACATCTTTCTGTTGGCATGATGAATCATAATGTTAATATCCAGATTGTGGAAGATAAACAAAACAAAAACAAGACAAAATAAATACAAAACTGAATTCACCAAACTCCTTGTCAGTAGTGCCTGAGTCGGTACTGGTAGTCTCATCTGTAGACTGGTCCAGAATGATTGTTGAGTCGCTCGAAATGGCTTCATCTGTGTCATAGGGTTCATCAAGACGGTGTCTCTTTGAAGAGCTGCAAAGATGAGCCAATTAATCAATTCCAACAAATTCTGGCCAACATCATATGTTATTAAGTCTACTAAAGCTACTGACATATTTATTATTGAGGAAATTAATCGTTAGTTGCAGCTTTACCACTTTGATTGTCAGAGTCAGAGTCAGAGAGTCTTTATTGTCATTTACACCGCATGTGGTACATGTGATGAAAACGAGATTATGTACACGAGGTCCCAGTTACATCCAACAACAAATGAAAGAGAAAAACAGTAATAACATCTAGAATTAACTAAGAAAAACATCAACTAGTAATACACTAAGCCTAATATAGTGGGAATAAACAGCAGCACGAACATGAGTTTGTATGAGCAGATGGTCACAGATGAACACAGATGAACACAGCAACAAGAAAACAGATCAGCATCAGTATGATGTGATATTTTGCAGTGTTTATTTTTTATTTTATTTTTATTTATTCATGAGTCTAACAGCCTCAGGGTAGAAGCTGTTCCTCAGTCTAGTGGTTCTACACTTGATGCTCCTCAACCTCCGTCCTGAGGGGAGTGGGGCAAAGAGTGAGTGTGCTGGATGAGTGAGGTCTTTCATGATGCAGGTGGCTCTTTTCCTGCATCTGGAGGTATAAATGTCTGTGATTGTGGGGAGACTGACTCCAACAGACTTCTGTGCAGCCTTCACCACTCTCTGCAGAGCTTTCCTCTCTTCAACTGTGCAGCCTCCATGCCACACGTTGATGCTGGAGCACAGGATGCTCTCCACTGCACACCTGTAGAAGGAGGTGAGGACTGGGCTGCTCAGACCAGCTCGTCTCAGCCGTCTGAGGAAGTAGAGTCTCTGATGACCTTTCTTGATCAGGCTGGTGGTGTTGTTGCTCCAGCTGAGGTTATCATTCATGTGTACACCCAAGTATTTGTAGCTGGAGACCACTTCCACTGCAGACCCACCTATTTTCAGTGGGGCATGGGTGTGTTTGTTCCTTCTGAAGTCCACAATCATCTCCTTTGTCTTCTTCACATTCATGTGAAGATTATTCTCTTTGCACCAGCTCTCCAGGTGTTCCACCTCCTGTCTGTAGCTGGACTCATCATTGTTTGTGATGCATCCCACCACCGCTGTATCATCTGCAAACTTAACAATATGACAGCCTGGAAGTGTGGCTGTACAATCATATGTGAGCAGAGTGAACAGAAGGGGGCTCAGCACACATCCCTGAGGAGAGCCAGTGCTGAGGGTTATGGTGGAGGAGGAGAAGTTGTGGATCTTCACGGACTGTGGTCTGTCTGTTAAGAAGTCTAGTACCCAGTTACAAATAGAGGGGCTTAGTCCAAGTGTAGATAGTTTGTCTATCAGAGTTTGGGGGATCATGGTGTTGAAGGCAGATGTGAAGTCCACAAAGAGCAGACGCACGTATGAGTCCTTCTGATCCAGGTGGGTGAGAGCAGTGTGGACCACGGAAGAAATGGCGTCCTCTGTTGATCGGTTCTCACGGTATGCGTATTGATGAGGGTCCTCGTTGATGTTGACGGTTGCCTTGATGTGGGACATGACCAGTTTCTCAAAACATTTAGCGACTATCGGGGTGAGGGCCACTGGTCTATAGTCATTCAGACCAGTCACTGTGGAGCTCTTTGGGACTGGGATGATGGTTGCGGTCTTCAGGCAGGTGGGAACTGACTCCAGTGCAAGTGAGGTGGTGAAGATGTCAGCCAGCACCTCACAGAGCTGGTCCGCACATTCCTTCAGAACTTTCCCTGGGATGTTGTCCGGTCCGGTTGCTTTATGAGGATTAATCTTTCTGAGACTTGTCTCCCACTCAAGAGATGTTTTTTTAGGGGACCTCACATTCTGCAATCTTTGGTTTAGTTGCGCAAACACAGTGACCTTAAGAACACATTACCGGCAATTACATTTTTAAAATCCTCAATAAAAATGTGCAAAATAAAAAAACTTTGGTCATTAACTGGATGCATTTCACTTACCCATGAATTCTTCAAACATTGGTCCTGTAGCATGGGGTAATACAGCACTATCTTTTTAGCCATTGCTGTGATTTCATGTTTTGATGGGTATCTAAGTGATACAATAAAGAAACCTTAATAATAATACCATTAAACTATGCATTCAGCACACATTGCACACAGTACTAGCTTTTTCTTAATTGCACTGGCCACAACAAAGCATTTTTTAACATTAATATTGTTTTAAACCAGTAAAATTGTTTAGTTTATAAATTTTGAAAATTTAGAAGTTTCTTAGATATCTGAAATTTGATAGTTCAATCAAATTTAGATTCACATCTGCAGCTAACAACTGAACACATTTTTGTTGCTGTCTCAAAGTAGCTGTACATGAATGGATGGGAGACATGCATTTAGAGACAAACCAGCAATAACAATTACCGGTATATGCATTATTGTATTGTTATTCAGTTTTAATACTATTAACTGAGATATGTATTAATGTTCATAGCAACAGCAAATCA
Source organism: Garcialebias charrua (assembly GCA_038048925.1). Classification (NCBI taxonomy): domain Eukaryota; kingdom Metazoa; phylum Chordata; class Actinopteri; order Cyprinodontiformes; family Rivulidae; genus Garcialebias; species Garcialebias charrua. The sequence goes on along the minus strand of JBBPBX010007065.1, from coordinate 25,941 downwards.
TAAAAGAGTAAGGTTCTCTCCATTGTATTATTGCAATATTTTTAATAATTTATTGCCAAGGGTAGCGGAATTCAGTTTTTTTTTCTTTTGGCGCCGGTAGAGAATATGCAGGCCAATGTCCAGTTAGAATTAGCAACATGGCACTCCCACTACCGCTTGCTCTCTCACACACACACACGCCTCTAAAGATGTAAAAACTTTTATTTAATATTTGTATGATCATTACAACAACTTTTGTCCATGTCTCAGTCTACATTATAAACAACTTTGTATAAATACGTTACCTCTTAACGTCGACACAACTGCTTCATAGCTCATCCACGCTGTTAGCTAATTCCTAGCTAGCTAGCTCGCTCCGCTTCTTTTTATTTCACGTCAGTTGCAACGTTGAGCTATAAAAAACACGATTAAACATCGATAAGAATGTGTAATGCGCATTACAAAGACAGAAACTTTGTACAAATAATTTTATCGTACTTGAGAAAAGGTAAGAGCTTACCTCAAGGCCACCTTCGCAAAAGGTTTACTAAAAGTCCAAGACTACGCATGCGTACTACACCGCACGCAGCAGAGAGAGCCTTCTTCTTCTTCTGTGAGATTTTACGGCAGCTTACATCCTTCCGGTGTATTACCGCCATCTAATGGTACCATCCCTAAACTACTTCAATTCTTCTACTTAAACCTATTGACGTTCCTTTGTTCTAAGCTGTCCGGGTCTGAGCTATGAGTGTGCGGGTCGAGCTCAGTGTCCGGTTCTGAGCTTTCCGAGTTCTGAGCTGTCCGGGTTCTGAGCTGTCTGGGTTCTGAGCTGTCCGGTTCTGAGCTGTCCGGGTTCTGAGCTGTCCGGGTCTGAGCTATGAGTGTGCGGGTCGAGCTCAGTGTCCGGTTCTGTGTCCGGTTCTGAGCTCTGAGTGTGCGCGGCTGCAATAGCGGGTGAAGTTAGGTTTTAGCAGCACAGTCACACTTACATGTGTAAGGATGGAGGATAAAAAATGACTGGTTATGACTGCGTGGCAAAGTCGGAGCGTAAGATCCATTGCAGTGCCTTCTGCGTGATCCTTTTTTTGCGTCATTCCGTAGTCCGGCAATCTTCGGAGTCCGGAAACTCCGTTGTTGTTTTTTTTTTTTTAACACTCGCCTGGCCCAAATGCAAAAATGAAAATAGACATCATATTCTACTACAGTAATTGTCCAATATGGTAAATTGTTACTGTCACGGTGGGTGTTGTCCTTTAATAAATCAGCAGTTTATTATATCGCTAAAGACACTGTCAGTCTTAGTCTCAAGCCTCCTGGATAGGAGTCGAAACGTTTTCTGCAACAAATAAAGTCCAGTTGATCTTGTATTGAACGCCTTTTTGATTTTATCATGTCCTAGACGACTGAGAATCTTCACCAGCAGTCTTAGCTGTGGAAGACAGCTAAAGCGTTGAGCCATCTTGTTAGCCGCTAAGGACCGTATCTTTAGCGATATGATAAACTGCTGATTTATTAATGTCTCCACCTCTCTCTGCGGACCCGTGGTTTGTTTAATGAAGCAGGAGGCTGTAAAAACACTCGGTTCTGCCGTTTCACGGTTCATGCTCCACTCCGCTGTTTAAATGGTGAAAAAGATTCGTAGTTCCGACTTTTCGTCGGGATTATTTTCAGCATTGTCTACAAAAATATTTTTTCTGCCCTCATCTGACAATTTAAATCCAAACTAGCTCAGAAAGAACATTGTTTTTTTTCCCCTCAGCAGCTAGTGGCCCTTCATTTCTGCCATGTTTACTTGTTGTGCTGAAAGTCTCTGCCCTCCTGCAGGCAGGAAGGAGGGGGGCCGCAAAGGGGCTGGGTTTGTGTTCAGTGAAGGAGAGGGAGGGGGCCGAGTGGGAGAAAGCAGACAGCAGGAGGATTTTCAAGTATAAAACTTATATTGTTCATATCAAGATAGTCTCAATTTATATCGCGAAAAAAATTATCTCGATATTTTAAAAATATCTATATATCACCTAGCCCTAGTCTTACTTTTTGTCTTTCCTTTCTTTCTATCCTATTAAAAAAAATCATAATGGTGTGAAGAGGATGGCTGTAAGGTGAGAAGGGAGGCCATCTATAAAAGGAAATTAAAAAGAAAACTAAACATTCACTGTTCAAATCCTTCAGCAAAGGGGGACATTGGCAAACATCTTGTTTAAAAATGACTCATTCTAAACTGAACAACCTAATTTTTATCACAACTTTGTCTACATTTTTGTATTGGTATAAATGGAAAGGACAGAGAGTAAAGCTCAAACTGAATGTAACTTTTGAACCAGTTGGTCCCTGATGCTGAAGCTGGACTCTGTAAACAGAAATGTTATATAATGTTAAAATGCTAACACTAGAAGTCCCAGAGAAGGGTCATTTAACATTTCTACCTTTGGAACCTAGAGACGGGTCGAGTGACCTGAAGGATTTTAGGCCCTGTTTACACGGACACTGTGTGGGGGAAACGGATGTTTTGGGTATGTTAATTAGGTGAAAAGTTTTGCGTTGACACGGTCGAATTCTGTGGATACGACTCTCTCCCCCTCCACCCCCCGTCCTCATGATTTCACTGTAGTTACCATGCTGGGCCATTAGATGGCGCTGTGATTTTTGGAACCTTCACTACTGCGCATGCGTGCTGCCTGAGGTAAACAGAGCAGCCGAGGCAGCCTGCCTCGTCTGTTTTCCTCTCTGGCTAAAATCAGCTAACTACAAGTTGTTGTCAACAAGTTAACAACAAGTTAAAGCTGGAATTTGGATAAGAGTCAACAGATTTGACACCAAGTGGGGCCGCTTCATCTGCGCACCAGTTGCTGACTGGACCGGAACCGAGTCAACATGTCTGACTTTAGTCCGTGAGAATCAGCTGATTTCCAGCAGCGCTACAAGGTAAACAATGTTCTTAATAATGTTTCCTTGTGTTTAGTTCGATCACAGAACAACCAACTGAGGTTTTATTTTTATTTTTTTCCTGCGAGGTCGAAGCTGTCGTTCCACGAAGCGAACCGGTTCGGATCTGGGTCCAGTGTCCACCAGGATGAAAACAACAGAGTCCAGTTCATTAAAGTTCGGTTAACGTGTTTTTAAAAGTGTTCAATTTAATTCTCAGTGTTTGTGACATGAGTTTGTGGTGTTGAATAAACAAATAAATTAAAAATCAACCTGGTGTCTTCATTTTCAGCAGCATGTTAGGCATGACGTAACGAGTCCAGATAGCTTCATTTAGCTCAGATAAATTTAAATATCTCCCACGCTAACATAAATACTGTTTATTATTGTTAAACTGTTAATATATAGCACATTTAGTATGTTATAGTGCAGCGTGACACGTGAAATGTCCGACTGCCTCGTTAACAGCGACAACTGGATCCAGGCAGCTGGCTCTCTTCCAACACAGATGCAGGTAAGGTGTAGAATAATTAAATATGAGAATCAAAATATATTCCATCAGCTATAGTTCAGAAAGTGGTGCGTGTGTCCACTGTCCAGTCCACCGCCATTGTTAAAATGCCGGCTGTCTGCGCGTGCGTGCTGCGTGCATGTGTTCAAACAAAAGCTCCGCGGGAGATGTTTACATTATCAACGGGGGGTCAGCGAAAAAGATCCACCCTGAGAGCTGGATCAGAAAAGCATCGGATGTAAAGAGGGGGGCCAGTGAACTCGTGTAGGCGATAAGCAAAGACGCAGAGAGAAAGGAGCGGTTCCACTCAAAATACGCGCCGTGTAAACAGGGCCTTAGCTAACAACCTATAATGAGCTGTTAACAGGTGCTTTTGTTTTGTAAATAAGGCCATTACTGGCGCACCACAGGAGGGGGCACGCTTAACACTAATTTGACTAAGGCTACGCTTTTTTGCGCAAGTGAACTTGGCTTCTAAATCCCCCGGTCCCTTTCAGTGGGCTATATAATGTCGATTCACATGCTATATAATGTCGATTTACATGCTAACCAGTATGTCGGTTGACCTCAGGTCATGGGACCTGTGTCGGTCCGTCAGTTTACCTCAGGTCATGGGACCTGTGTCGGTCCGTCAGTTGACTTCATGTCGTGTGACCTGTGTGTTTTGTCAGTTGACCTCAGGTCATAAGACCTGTGTTGGTCCGTCACTTGACCTCAGGTCCTGTGACCTGTGTCGGTCCGTCAGTTGACCTCAGGTCATGTGACCTATGTCGGTCCATCAGTTGACCTCTGGTCATGTGACCTGTGTCGGTCCGTCAGTTGACTTCATGTCGTGTGACCTGTGTCGTTTTGTCAGTTGACCTCAGGTCATGTGACCTGTGTTGGTTCGTCACTTGACCTCAGGTCATGTGACCTGTGTCGGTCCGTCAGTTGACCTCAGGTCATGTGACCTGTGTCAGTCCGTCAGTTGACCTCATGTCGTGTGACCTGTGTCGGTCCGTCAGTTGACCTCAGGTCATGTGACCTGTGTCGGTCCGTCAGTTGACTTCATGTCATGTGACCTGTGTCGTTGTGTCAGTTGACCTCAGGTCATGTGACCTGTGTTAGTACGTCAGTTGACCTCATGCCATGTGACCTGTATCGGTCCATCAGTTGACTTCATGTCATGTGACCTGTGTCGTTGTGTCAAGTTGACCTCAGGTCATGTGACCTGTGTTGGTACGTCAGTTGACCTCATGCCGTGTGACCTGTCGGTCCGTCAGTTGACCTCAGGTCATGTGACCTATGTCAGTCCATCAGTTGACCTCAGGTCATGTGACCTGTGTTGGTCTGTCACTTGACCTCAGGTCATGTGACCTGTGTTGGTCCGTCACTTGACTTCAGGTCATGTGACCTATGTCGGTCTGTCAGTTGACCTCATGTCATGTGACCTATGTCGGTCCGTCAGTTGACCTCATGTCGTGTGACCTATGTCGGTCTATCAGTTGACCTCGGGTCATGTGACCTGTGTTGGTCCGTCAGTTGACCTCAGGTCATGTGACCTATGTCGGTCCGTCAGTCAACCTCATGTCGTGTGACCTATGTCGGTCCGTCAGTTGATTTCATTTCGTGTGACCTATCCGTCCGTCAGTTGACCTCAGGCCATGTGACCTGTGTCGGTCCGTCAGTTGACCTCATGTCATGTGACCTGTGTCGGTCCGTCAATTGACTTCATGTCGTGTGACCTGTGTCGTTTTGCCAGTTGACCTAAGGTGATGTGACCTGTGTCGGTTCGTCACTTGACCTCAGGTCATGTGACCTGTGTCGGTCCGTCAGTTGACCTCAGGTCATGTGACCTGTGTCGGTCCGTCAGTTGACCTCATGTCGTGTTACCTGTGTCGGTCCGTCTGTGTCGGTCCGTCAGTTGACCTTAGGTCATGTGACCTGTGTTGGTCCGTCAGTTGACTTCATGTCATGTGACCTGTGTCATTGTGTCAGTTGATCTCAGGTCATGTGACCTGTGTCGGTCCGTCAGTTTACCTCAGGTCATGTGACATGTGTCAGTCCGTCACTTGATCTCATGTCATGTGACCTATGTCGGTCTGTCAGTTGACTTCATGTCGTGTGACCTGTGTCGGTCCATCAGTTGACCTCAGGTCATGTGACCTGTGACGGTCCGTCAGTTGACTTCATGTCATGTGACCTGTGTCGTTGTGTCAGTTGACCTCAGGTCATGTGACCTGTGTCGGTCCGTCAGTTTACCTCAGGTCATGTGACCTGTGTCGGTCCGTCACTTGATCTCATGTCATGTGACCTGTTTTGGTCTGTCAGTTGACCTCATGCCGTGTGACCTGTGTCGGTCCGTCAGTTGACCTCAGGTCATGTGACCTATGTTAGTCCATCAGTTGACCTCAGGTCATGTGACCTGTGTTGGTCTGTCACTTGACCTCAGGTCATGTGACCTGTGTTTGTCCGTCACTTGACCTCAGGTCATGTGACCTGTGTCGGTCCATCAGTTGACCTCATGTCATGTGACCTATGTCGGTTTGTCAGTTGACCTCATGTCGTGTGACATATGTCTGTCCATCAGTTGACCTTAGGTCATGTGACCTATGTCGGTCCGTCAGTTGACCTCAGGTCATGTGATCTATGTCGGTCCGTCAGTTGACCTTATGTCGTGTGACCTATGTCGGTCCGTCAGTTGACTTCATGTCGTGTGACCTATGTCCGTCCGTCAGTTGACCTCAGGTCATGTGACCTGTGTCGGTCCGTCAGTTGACCTCAGGTCATGTGACCTGTGTCGGTCCGTCAGTTGACTTCATGTCGTGTGACCTGTGTCATTTTGCCAGTTGACCTCAGGTCATATGACCTGTGTTGGTTCGTCACTTGACCTCAGGTCATGTGACCTGTGTCGGTCCGTCAGTTGACCTCAGGTCATGTGACCTGTGTCGGTCCGTCAGTTGACCTCATGTCATGTGACCTGTGTCGGTCCGTCAGTTGACTTCATGTCGTGTGACCTGTGTCGTTTTGTCAGTTGACCTCAGGTCATGTGACCTGTGTTGGTCCGTCACTTGACCTCAGGTCATGTGACCTGTGTCGGTCCGTCAGTTGACCTCAGGTCATGTGACCTGTGTCGGTCCGTCAGTTGACTTCATGTCGTGTGACCTGTGTCGTTGTGTCAGTTGACCTCAGGTCATGTGACCTGTGTTAGTACGTCAGTTGACCTCATGCCATGTGACCTGTATCGGTCCATCAGTTGACTTCATGTCATGTGACCTGTGTCGTTGTGTCAAGTTGACCTCAGGTCATGTGACCTGTGTTGGTACGTCAGTTGACCTCATGCCGTGTGACCTGTCGGTCCGTCAGTTGACCTCAGGTCATGTGACCTATGTCAGTCCATCAGTTGACCTCAGGTCATGTGACCTGTGTTGGTCTGTCACTTGACCTCAGGTCATGTGACCTGTGTTGGTCCGTCACTTGACTTCAGGTCATGTGACCTATGTCGGTCTGTCAGTTGACCTCATGTCATGTGACCTATGTCGGTCCGTCAGTTGACCTCATGTCGTGTGACCTATGTCGGTCTATCAGTTGACCTCGGGTCATGTGACCTGTGTTGGTCCGTCAGTTGACCTCAGGTCATGTGACCTGTGTCGGTCCGTCAGTCAACCTAATGTCGTGTGACCTATGTCGGTCCGTCAGTTGATTTCATTTCGTGTGACCTATCCGTCCGTCAGTTGACCTCAGGTCATGTGACCTGTGTCGGTCCGTCAGTCAACCTCATGTCGTGTGACCTATGTCGGTTTGTCAGTTGACCTCATGTCGTGTGACATATGTCTGTCCATCAGTTGACCTTAGGTCATGTGACCTATGTCGGTCCGTCAGTTGACCTCAGGTCATGTGATCTATGTCGGTCCGTCAGTTGACCTTATGTCGTGTGACCTATGTCGGTCTGTCAGTTGACTTCATGTCGTGTGACCTATGTCCGTCCGTCAGTTGACCTCAGGTCATGTGACCTGTGTCGGTCCGTCAGTTGACCTCAGGTCATGTGACCTGTGTCGGTCCGTCAGTTGACTTCATGTCGTGTGACCTGTGTCATTTTGCCAGTTGACCTCAGGTCATATGACCTGTGTTGGTTCGTCACTTGACCTCAGGTCATGTGACCTGTGTCGGTCCGTCAGTTGACCTCAGGTCATGTGACCTGTGTCGGTCCGTCAGTTGACCTCATGTCATGTGACCTGTGTCGGTCCGTCAATTGACTTCATGTCGTGTGACCTGTGTCGTTTTGCCAGTTGACCTCAGGTGATGTGACCTGTGTTGGTTCGTAGGTCATGTGACCTGTGTCGGTCCGTCAGTTGACCTCAGGTCATGTGACCTGTGTCGGTCCGTCAGTTGACCTCATGTCGTGTTACCTGTGTCGGTCCGTCTGTGTCGGTCCGTCAGTTGACCTCAGGTCATGTGACCTGTGTCGGTCCGTCAGTTGACTTCATGTCATGTGACCTGTGTCATTGTGTCAGTTGATCTCAGGTCATGTGACCTGTGTCGGTCCGTCAGTTTACCTCAGGTCATGTGACATGTGTCAGTCCGTCACTTGATCTCATGTCATGTGACCTGTGTCGGTCTGTCAGCTGACTTCATGTCGTGTGACCTGTGTCGGTCCGTCAGTTGACCTCAGGTCATGTGACCTGTGACGGTCCGTCAGTTGACTTCATGTCATGTGACCTGTGTCGTTGTGTCAGTTGACCTCAGGTCATGTGACCTGTGTCGGTCCGTCAGTTTACCTCAGGTCATGTGACCTGTGTCGGTCCGTCACTTGATCTCATGTCATGTGACCTGTTTTGGTCTGTCAGTTGACCTCATGCCGTGTGACCTGTGTCGGTCCGTCAGTTGACCTCAGGTCATGTGACCTATGTTAGTCAATCAGTTGACCTCAGGTCATGTGACCTGTGTTGGTCTGTCACTTGACCTCAGGTCATGTGACCTGTGTTTGTCCGTCACTTGACCTCAGGTCATGTGACCTGTGTCGGTCCATCAGTTGACCTCATGTCATGTGACCTATGTCAGTTTGTCAGTTGACCTCATGTCGTGTGACATATGTCTGTCCATCAGTTGACCTTAGGTCATGTGACCTATGTCGGTCCGTCAGTTGACCTCAGGTCATGTGATCTATGTCGGTCCGTCAGTTGACCTCATGTCGTGTGACCTATGTCGGTCCGTCAGTTGACTTCATGTCGTGTGACCTATGTCCGTCCGTCAGTTGACCTTCAGGTCATGTGACCTGTGTCGGTCCGTCAGTTGACCTCAGGTCATGTGACCTGTGTCGGTCCGTCAGTTGACTTCATGTCGTGTGACCTGTGTCATTTTGCCAGTTGACCTCAGGTCATATGACCTGTGTTGGTTCGTCACTTGACCTCAGGTCATGTGACCTGTGTCGGTCCGTCAGTTGACCTCAGGTCATGTGACCTGTGTCGGTCCGTCAGTTGACCTCATGTCGTGTGACCTGTGTCGGTCCGTCTCTGTCGGTCCGTCAGTTGACCTCAGGTCATGTGACCTGTGTCGGTCCGTCAGTTGACTTCATGTCATGTGACCTGTGTCATTGTGTCAGTTGACCTCAGGTCATGTGACCTGTGTCGGTCCGTCAGTTTACCTCAGGTCATGTGACATGTGTCAGTCCGTCACTTGATCTCATGTCATGTGACCTGTGTCGGTCTGTCAGTTGACTTCATGTCATGTGACCTGTGTCGTTGTGTCAGTTGACCTTAGGTCATGTGACCTGTGTCGGTCCGTCAGTTTACCTCTGGTCATGTGACATATGTCGGTCCGTCACTTGATCTCATGTCATGTGACCTATGTTGGTTCGTCACTTAACCTCAAGTCATGTGACCTGTGTCGGTCCGTCAGTTGACCTTAGGTCATGTGACCTGTGTCAGTCCGTCAGTTGACTTCATGTCGTGTGACCTGTGTCGTTTTGTCAGTTGACCTCAGGTCATGTGACCTGTGTTGGTCCGTCACTTGACCTCAGGTCATGTGACCTGTGTCGGTCCGTCAGTTGACCTCAGGTCATGTGACCTGTGTCGGTCCGTCAGTTGACCTCATGTCGTGTGACCTATGTCGGTCCGTCAGTTGACCTCATGTCATGTGACCTGTGTCGGTCCGTCAGGTGACGGACAACAATAGGTCAAGCATGTTTTAGAACACAGCAATGGGCCACCTGCATGTGCCGGCACGCACCGTATATACATGTGCCAAGGACAAGGAGAGAGACAGTACTTGTAAGCAAAATAATTTATTTGACAGAACATCAAAGTTACAGGATAATCAGCACAGCAGAATAAGACAATTTTATGCATAAAATTGTTCTGGAGCAGACAAAGCTTTCCGTTCAGTGGATGTCCCAAAATGTTCAACTGTGAGATAACTTCAGGGTCTGTTATGTGTGAATTCAGGTCAGGGCCTCTCTTCTGACTAAGGGGGGAAGTGCAAGCAGAGTCTTAGGGCCAGTTTACACGGCGCGTATTTTGAGTGTAACCGCTACTTTCTCTTTGCGACTTTGCTTATCGCCTACACGACGCTGCTGGCCCCCCTCGATGACACCGATACTTTTCTGACCCTGCTCTCAAGGTGGAAGTTTTTCGCTGACCCCCCGTTGATAATGTAAACATCTCCCGTGGAGCTTTTGTTTGAACACATGCACGCAGCACGCACGCGCAGACAGCCGGCATTTTAACAATGGCGGTGGACTGGACAGTGGACACACGCACCACTTTCTGAACTATAGCTGATGGAATATATTTTGATTCTCATATTTAATTATTCTACACCTTACCTGCATCTGTGTTGGAAGAGAGCCAGCTGCCTGGATCCAGTTGTCTGTTAACGAGGCAGTCGGACATTTCACGTGTCACGCTGCACTATAACATACTAAATGTGCTATATATTAACAGTTTAACAATAATAAACAGTATTTATGTTAGCGTGGGAGATATTTACATTTATCTGAGCTAAATGAAGCTATCTGGACTCGTTACGTCATGCCTAACATGCTGCATGTTGAAAATGAAGACACCAGGTTGATTTTTAATTTATTTATTTATTCAACACCACAAACTCATGTCACAAACACTGAGAATTAAATTGAACACTTTTAAAAACACGTTAACCGAACTTTAATGAACTGGACTCTGTTGTTCATCCTGGTGGACTGGACCCACATCCGAACCGCCGGTCCGCTTCGTGGAACAGCTTCGACCTCGCAGGAAAAAAATAAAAATAAAACCTCAGTTGGTTGTTCTGTGATCGAACTAAACACAAGGAAAGATTATTAAGAACATGGTTTACCTTGTAGCGCTGCTGTAAATCAGCTGATTCTCACGGACTAAAGTCAGACATGTTGACTCGGTTCCGGTCCAGTCAGCAACTGGTGCGCAGATGAAGCGGTCCCACTTGGTGTCAAATCTGTTGACTCTTATCCAAATTCCAGCTTTAACTTGTTGTTAACTTGTTGACAACAACTTGTAGTTTAGCTGAACTTTTAGCCAGAGAGGAAAACAGGCTGCCTCGTGTGCTCTGTTTGTTTACCTCAGGCAGCAGTGGCACGCGTGCGCAGTAGTGAAGGTTCCAAAAATCACAGCGCCATCTAATGGCCCAGCATGGTAACTACAGTAAATTCATGAGTACGGGGGGTGGGGGGGAGAGAGTCGTATCCACAGAATTCGCCCATGTCAACGCAAAACTTTCAACCTAATTAACATACCCAAAAGTTGCGTTTCCCCCACACAGTGTCCGTGTAAACAGCGCCTTACTTACCTGGTGGAAACATTGGAATGCAGTCTGGTGTGGTAGGGGTGTCTGAGTTGTGTGCACGCATATTTATAACAAAAGGCAGTTAATGGCCCACTAATGGTTGAGGAGAAACCATCAGAGTGTTCAGTTTGGACTAAGGGTCTTTTGACCCTCTTTCAGGACTTCTGGGGGGAGGTCGAAAATCCTGGGACTTCTAGTGAAGAATGGTTCTCAAACTTTTTTTTTTTTTTTACAAATACTACCACAGTTCACAAGGGGCCAGCTATTTACACAAACATTAATAACTAGTACATAGTAACTTAATGATAATTTATTTGTTACAAGTAGTGTCTCCATTTGAAGCCAAAATTGTAATTTTCTTGAATAACTCATCTTTTTTGGTTGTTTGTACTTTTTTTTGTGTTTCATCTAACTTCAGCCTATAATGTTCAATTACAGTATTTATTTTTTTAAATAGATGCCGCTGAATGGGTACTTTACCAGAGCTTGAGAATCGTAGCTTTAAAACATGATGAAGTTTGATGTGTGCAAAAGAGCGCCTAAGCACAGCTATAGCCGCTGGTGTGTTTTGTCTCTCTGCAGGCGGCTACACTGTTGATTACACAACAGGAACAACGATGACCTTTGCCGCTGTTTTTGCTGTGATGTTCAATGGTTGCACTGGCATCATGGCTGGCTCGAACATGTCCGGTAAGTGAGAGAAACTTGCTGACTAATGTGAGGGGTCTTATAGCCACTGGAAGAAGAACAAAAATACTGCAGTTCTTGTAGAAACTTTGATGGGGACAGCCACTTTGCAGCCATTTTAAATTTTTGATTTGTCAGTACAGTACTATGTGTTTGAGTTCACTCTCAGCTATGTTTTTACCTAATTTCAGCTTAATATGGCAACAAATCAATAAGTTATAGTCATTTTTTATTTTAAGCTATGGTAGCCATCTTGGCTTTTTGATTGCAGTCATAGTCTATTAGGGATTGTTCTCAGCTACCAAAACACCCAATTTCAGCTAAATAGCTTTAAAAACCTCTGACTTGCATCCATTTGAAATTTGCTTCAGCAGCCGTCTTGAATTTTTAGATTTGAATTCAGAATGTTTTGTGCGTCACTGTCAGGTACCACCACACCAAATTTCAGATCAAAGGCTACGTTCACACTGCAGGTCTTAATGCTCAATTCCGTTTTTTTTTTTTTTTTATCCGATCTTTTGGTGTGAACGTTCACACTACCTTTTAAATGCGACCTGCATCAGACTCCAGTGTGAACGATCTACATTGCAGAAGTGACCCGCTTGTGCAGAAGAAAACGTGTCTCAGAACGTGACGTGACACGCAGGCTGCGAGTCGCTTGTTTGTTTTCAGGGGGCTGGTCGCTTGTTTTTGTTGCGAGATCTGGCAACACTGCACGCAGCACCCGTGTTTGCGGAAGTAAACATGGACGCGACAGTTTTCAGTGTGTGTTTGGTAATTTTGAAGTTGTTGTCCAATCGGGGAAAGCTAAACATCCAAATGATTAAAGGAAAAAGAAAACTGAGAAGAAAGCGAGCAAAATTTTTAGTGATGGCGATTTTTGGAGCTGTGTGCTGCTGCCTCTGTTCAGAGGGGTGTGTGGATGCGGAGTAGGAGCCAAGAGTGGTGGGACGACGTGAGATGACGTGATGCAAAAGTCAGATGTAAGTCACATCAGCGTTCACATTGCAGTCGCTTTGAAAACATCAGATATATATCCGATTTAAAACCACATACTGAAACGGCCTGGGTCGGATTTGAAAAAATCGGATTTGTCGCGTTCAGACTGTCATAAAAAATCGGATATGGGTCAGATGGGGCAAAAAAAATCGGATTTGGGTCGGATTTGCCTGCAGTTTGAACGTAGCCAAAATATGTTAAAATAGTTGAGCTGTCATATTTTTTACGTTTTAGCCAGTGGTGGGCAACGCTAATTTTTTCATTCATTCAACCTTTATTTATACAGGCTAGCCTCGTTGAGTCACGGGGACTCATTTACAAGAGGGACCTGTCTCACTCACACCAAACAACCATCCACTCTCACACTCACACCTAGGGTCAATTTAGAGTCACCAATCAGCCTAACAAGCATGTTTTTTGGTCTGTGGGAGGAAACCGGAGTACCCGGAGGAAACCCACGCATGCACGGGGAGAACATGCAAACTCCACCCAGAAAGGCCCCGGACCGGGATTTGAACCGGCAACCTTCTCGCTGAGAGGCAGCAGCTCTACCAGTTGTGCCACCGTGCTACCCTATTAATATAATTAAAAAATTAGTTCCACAATTTCTAAAACGCTTATTAATTTTTTTAGGTCCACAATTTCAAAAGCACAAATGTCTTATGAAAATTAGGGGAAGCTAATCTAATCCGCTATTTATATATTTATATGTTATATATATATATATATATATATATATATATATATATATATATATATATTATATATATATATATATATATATATATATATATATTTATATATAGCCGGCAGCGTTATGCAATATTTGCACTACACTGCCAACTGAAAAGTAACAAAAATGATCCTAAAAGGATGAAATTACAAAAATCAAAGGATTTATTTAATACTTTACGTACATATATTCTATTCGGCCACGAAATTAACAAAAAATAGAATGATCTTTTAATCCCTAAAACCACTTTTAAATCTCAAATACACGGGTGTGTCGCCACCGCATTTATACATAAAAGTAACCCAAATACATAAAACTAACGACTCACCGTCGAATGGTCGACACAAAACACACAATAAAATCCTCCGGCCACGTTAATTTGGCTTGAAACAGCGGGGTTCTCTGCGGATTTATCCATTAGTAACCCAGCACAACCAACCAGCTGGACACAGAGTTAGCGTCTATAGGTAGTCAACAGATTTAATGAAAAGTAACTAAAATACATAAAAATAACGACTCACCGTCGAATGGTCGACACAAAACACACAATAAAATCCTCCGGCCGCGTTAATTTGGCTTGAAACAGCGGGGTTCTCTGCGGATTTATCCATTAGTAACCCAGCACAACCAACCAGCTGGACACAGAGTTAGGTCCAGTTCACCTCTGACCCGGAAGATGTCAAGATTCTATAGGTAGTCAACAGATTTAATGAAAAGTAACTAAAATACATAAAACTAACGACTCACCGTCGAATGGTCGACACAAAACACACAATAAAATCCTCCGGCCGCGTTAATTTGGCTTGAAACAGCGGGGTTCTCTGCGGATTTATGAAGAGACCGAGCGCAGCCAGCTAGCCACAGAATTAGCCCCTGAGTTCACCTCTGACCCGGAAGATGTCAAGATGGAATAGTCCATTTTTAGTAGGGGGATAAAGAAATCGACCGTTTTTTTATTGCGTATTTAATGATCGTTTTCATCGTAACTATAATTATTTTTATGTTAAATGTACATTAACAAGCAGGATCAATGTTAGGGATGTAGGTGACTGGCCGGGGCGCGGCGGGGCCGGGGCCCCATGCTGATTGGGATCCCCAGGCAACGGCATCATTTACCTACATGGTAGATCCGAGTCTGTTCTCCGCTCTGCTCCCTCCCCCTCACACCCTCCCTCCTCTCTGCTCTTTACGGTGGGGAAAAAGGTAAAACAAGCAGCATATTAAGAGCTTGTAAATAAGTTTATTGGTTTTTACTGATAGATAATTAGTTATTAGCGTTACTGCATTTTAAATAAAAATAGCACAAATCCGCTTATGAATTATAAAAGTTAGTCAAACCACAAAAACGCTGACAAAAAGTTTAGGTCGACTGTAAGCGGATTAAGCGCTTTAGCGCTCTCCAGCGTTCATGTGCCCACCACTGGTTTTAGCTAAGGCAGCCATCTTGGATTTTTATTTGCATTAGGAATGTATAACAACTCTCAGCTACAACCATGCCAAATTTCTGCTCAGTATCTCAAAGAATGACTGAGTTATAGTCAATTTTGTGTTTTCTGAGGTAACTGTGGCAGCCATCTTGAACCAAAATGGCACTAAAAGTTACTCAGTGTTTTGTTCAGGGACCTCTTCACTCTAGGTCACGTGACCTCACTGTGTCAGGAGCTGTTAAGAGTTTGTCAATACAAATTCAAAAGTGAACGAGAAGAATCTGGGAGCCAACAGCGCTCAAGGACTCTCTGAATTTATGCGTCACTGTAATCATATCAGTGACCTTGAGAATAATATAAACTCTCTCTTGTCCCTTACTGACCAGTCACACCAAGACTGATTATTACATGGAACACTTTTATATCATTCACAATCACAGTACAGAGCAGTGAAAATTATGGAGCATGGTTAGTGCAAATAAAACACATTCCCTTGACAAGAGCAACAACCAGTGTTTCCTGGACTATTTTCTAAGGAGGACACCTCTTTACCCTAACAGAACCACCTGCCCTTTCATGAAGGCGATGACATATAATAAATTATTAAATGTCTTCATCTTAAATGTGTTTATTATCTTCATGTCCAAAATACTTCTTTAAAAAGTCTTCAATTAATCCAAAATGCTGCTGCCAGAGTCTTAACTGGAGTTACTGGGAGAGATCATATCTCCAGTTTTAGTTTCTCTCCATTGGCTCCCTGTCAAATCCAGAATATAATTCAAAATCTTACTTCTAACCTACAAAGCTCTCAACAACCTAGCTCCATCTTATATTACAGATCTTATTGTTCCATATTTTCCTAACAGAGCACTTCACTCTCAGACTGTAGGTTTACTTGTGGTTCCTAGTTTCCAAAAGCAGAATGGAGAAAGATCTTTCAGTTGTCAGGCTCCTCTCTTGTGGAACCAACTTCCAGTTTCTGTCCATGAGGCTGACACATTGTCCAGTTTGAAGACTGGGATTAGACTTTACTTTTTGATAAGTCCTATAGTTAGTGTTGTCTTGGGTTTCCTGAGCTGTCCCTTAGTTATCCTGCTATAGGCTTAGACATCTGGAGGACAAACTGACTACATTTCTTCACTCTGATGCTGTCTTTACTTACTCTGCTCAACCTGTTTCTATTTGTAATTATTTCTATCTTAACATGTTTTTGTTTTTCCTCCTATAGAAAGTTCACCTGAACCTGTCATTATATGTTTGTTTGTTTGTTTGTTTGTTTGTTTGTTTGTTTGTTTGTTTCTCCTTCTAGTCCTCTCTAATCCAGTCAGTTGAAACAGATGGCCACTTGTCCTGAACCTGGTTCTGCTGGAGGTTTCTTCCTGTTAAGAGTGTTTTCTTTCCACTGTCTCCTTTGTGCTTGGTCAGGATGAGAGACTGTGATGAAGTGAAGATTCAACACAATCTGAGGCTTCCTTAGAGAACTTTTACTAATTGACTTTTATAATTTATGTGAATGTTTCTGTTCTGAGACTACTTCTGCTGCGACTTGGCGCTATATAATGAAATGAATCTAATTGAAATCAAACATATGTGTTCACTCGTGACCAATTCACTGCAGCCGGGGGAGACACCATCTCCTCTTGCACTGCGTCCTGTTTCAGGGGACCATCAGGACGGTTGTGCCTAAAATCCAACGTTGTATTAAATATTAATATGTTCAGAGCATTGTCATCATTGTATAGACATGTGAAAGCTACGTGCATGACCAAACTCCTGGTTTTCAAAGGAGACGGCGCCGGGCGGTAGCAAACAGTCTGTTTGAGTGTCACTGTGAGAGAGGCTCCGCCTTCTGCTTTAGTTCTTATAAATAAACTATATTAACGCTAAAATATGAATAATTGTAAGTCCCAGATTATAGCAAAGGTACGTGTCTCTGTTTCGCTTTCATTTTTAACCACAAACCTTTCTCTGCGTTTGTTTCAGGTTTGTGTAGTTTATCATATATAAATTCAATTCTTCATGGTATTTTAGCAATAATAAAGTGTTTTGGCTGTTTGGATGAGCTGAACTTGATTATATTTAGAACCATGCGGACGGAAAACTGTACTTTGATAAATGCAATTTCATCAAATATGAAAAATAAATAATGTTAAATGACTTCATGAGCTGAAATCTCATGTACCGGTAGTCATTTTATGAGTTTTATGCCAAAACTGGTGTAAAGGTAAACTAATGCTTGTGTTAAAGTTGTAAAATAGAGTTCACATAAACCACTCTGAAACTTTGAAGTTGTTTTGAGTTAAACACATGACACTGGTACTTATTTTTATTTCAGGTTTATGTAAAAAAGTTATGTTGGCTGATGAATTTGATAGAATAAATAGGTTTATTTCCTAATTTTAATAATAAAATGAAATTTTATACCTAAGTAAACTGTTTTTGGTTAATGTGACTATTTCCATGCCAGTATTTGATCATCTAAGTTTAGGGCACTGAGATGCCAGTGGAATTTTCAGTTTTGTGCCTCTTATTTTAACGTTACAGATCCGAGCATATCTATCATGGGCGTAGCCAGAATTTTATGAGGGGCGGTTCGTTTGAATAAGAAGTTGACCAAGCTAAACTAACATGCCTGGATAGGTCAATGGAAAAAGCATTCGCCTTCCGTCCCAAACCTTATGGGTTCAATTCCCGCATGGTACAACTTTTTTTTTCTTTTATTCATTCCAGATTAAAAAAACACAAGAAAACTATTTACAAAACAACAAGAAATAAAACAATACATGAAATGAAAGGAAGCAGAAGAAGAAAATAATCTTATCTGCCCTTTCTCAAACAAATTTTTATTTTCAAACACTCTTTTATTGGATTAAAAAAAGAAGAATGTGTTAACCACAGGCATATATGCCGTGGTGATCTGGAGAAGGCCATCCATGCCTTTGTGACCTCCAGACTTGACTATTGTAATGCTTTGTATGTTGGTATTAATCAATCCTCCATCTCCCGTTTACAGCTTGTACAGAACTCTGCCGCGCGCTTTTTGACCAACACACGAAAATATGAACACATCACTCCTGTCCTGTCCTCTCTACACTGGCTCCCGGTTCAGTTCAGGATACAGTTCAAGCTGCTCCTGTTTGTTTTCAAAGCTCTGAATGGACTTGCACCTCTCTACATCTCAGAACTTTTGAAAGTCCATCAGCCCGGCAGAGCTTTACGATCTGCCAGTCAACACCTGCTGGAGGTGCCTCGCTCAAGGTACAAACAATGGGGAGACCGGTCCTTTTCTGTTGCCGGCCCAAAAGCCTGGAACAGTCTCCCCCTTGAGCTGCGTGCCACCTCTGATCTGACTCTGTTCAAAACCAGACTGAAGACCCACTTGTTCAAAAAAGCTTTCAGTGTGTAACTTTTATTACTTTTGGTATTTTAGTATGTAGCATTTTTATTTCCATTGCCTTCTTTTATTGCTGTTGTTTCTTATTCTATTTTCATTGATTTATTGTTCCAGTTTATTCATCTTTTTATCCTGTTAAGCACCTTGGTCAATGCAAGGCATTGTAGGAAGGTGCTATACAAATAAAGTTTATTATTATTATTATTATTATTATTATTATTATTATTATTATTATTATTATTATATTAACTCCTTTTTTTAAAATCCAATAAAAGACAAACGTAAAATTAGTTGTTTGAATCGAGTGTTTGAAAAAAAAGAAAATTAGTTTGAGAAGGGGCAGATAAGATTATTTTCTTCTTCTGCTTCCTTTCATTTCATGTATTGTTTTATTTCTTGTTGTTTTGTAAATAGTGTTCTTGTGTTTTTTTGATCTGTAATGAATAAATAAAAAAAACGTACCATGCGGGAACTGAACCCATAAGGTTTGGGACGGAAGGCGAACGCTTTTTCCATTGACCTATCCAGGCATGTCAGTTTAGCTTGGTCAACTTCTCGTTTAAAAGTGGGCGGTTCGTTCGAACCCCCCGAACCCCCCTTGCCTACACCATTGTCTATGATTATATTTACAGGGAGTCCTCGACTTACGTCACCCCCGACCTACGACAACTCGGACTTACGAACGCACTGTAAAAAAAATTATATATATATTTTTATTTTATTTTATTTTTCATAAATGAATACATGCACAGTACTGTACAGTCACCAAGCACTTAGCCTATCCTAACACAGTTAAGGAGTGAGTTGAATTGTCTCCCTCCTCTCCAGCAGGCTCCATTCACATAAAAGGAGCTACTTTCACTTTATGTGAAAGGGAGACAATTCAACTCACTCCTTCATCTTTAAAAACTGTGTTAGGATAGGCTAAGTGCTTAGTGACTGTACAGTACTGTACATGTATTCATTTATAAAAAAAATATATATATATATTTTTTGTATGGATACGACTTACGTCATTTTCGACATACGGACGGTCCTTAAGTCCGGAACTCGTTTGTAAGTCGAGGACTCCCTGTAAATGTATATTTAGTCTGATTCTGTCTGGAACATCAGTAAGAAAATGATCTATAAACAGATGTGGCTTTTTTTAGACAAATTGTAAATGAACTCATCAACCGCTCTGGGGTAGTTCAGCTGTTACCGTGATGATTAGTTAGGCTCAGGGAGATCCTCCTTTGAGATACCGAATACTCTGACTTTCAGCTGAACATAGCTGGTTATGCTATTATTTTGCCTTGTATTACAGCTCTCTGTTGAGCCATATATGTTTTGAATGTTCCATTATGTAGAAAAGCCTAATTTTCCACTTGATTTAAAATGAAATCTGACTTATTCACCAGGTGACCTGAAAAATCCCAGCTTCTCTATTCCTCGTGGAACTATCACAGCAGTCATCTTCACCTTCATCATCTACAACCTGCTAAGCATTCTTGTGGCCTGCACCTGTGACCGGTCTGTAATACATTTGTGTTTTTATTTTCACACATTTATTAACTTCAGGCTACATTTACTTGATGCGATGCTAGCAGTATAACTCAGATAGCTTGCAAGTAAACACAGAGCAGTGAAGGAATCAGTAATTAAGCATAAATCACACATTTCCAAGACCTATAATTAAGTATTGAGGGACTAATGCTTCATTCTAGTCATAAATGTTAGTATGATGCATTTTCAGCAGATGAAATCCAATAGATGCAAACTATGAAATACTACAGACTGGGTTAATTTTCTGCTTCATCAAACTCAACTGTAGGATTCAGAAGAGGTGGTCAGTTTTAAAACCATTTACTCCAACTAAATGTTTTTCAGTTTTAGCTCTCTGGTAATCCACTTTAAACCTGTGTGAATGAATAATGGAAACACTACACTTTGTTTGACTCATGTTGACAGGCAAGGATTAGAATTTATCAAATGTTTTCTTTTAGTTTTGCAAAATGCAAACATTGCATTTTGTGACAATTTTTTTGAAGACAGAGGATCAAAACTAATTAGAATTGTGAGCAGTGATTACTGGGGTCCAAGCTACTTGACGCATGTCGACCCTGGCTAATCTTGTACCCAGCACTCTTTAAATCTTGTGTATTACAGACTTGTAAAAAAAAATATAAGGTGTGTATGAGGACCTAACATCTCAGCAGTTATTCCTGCCAAAGTCTATATTGTCTTTGTTACCAGGGTGGAGGATACACACTTTTAATTTTGTTGGAGTTAACACTATGCAAATTACAATCTATAAGCCTTAATCTTTATTGTTTTACTTATTATTCCACCCCCCACCCCCAAACATACACACAATATTCAGAAAGAAAAACTGGACATATGGTATAAGTTTGATGTGATTTTATGTAAATAGATAAGATATGGCCACTTTATGCGATGCTAGCCAGCTAGCCTAAATATGAATAAACATAACTTGAGAAAAAATAAAATACCGAACAATCTTTTGAGAGTAACGGTTTTAGATTGTATATAGGAAGATACTAGGCTGATTGTCAGGAACTGGGCGGGTTGCAGGATGAACCCAGTATGCAGGAAGGACTCTGAGGCATGAGGAGTAAACATAAAACACTTTAATGAATGACAAAATAATAATGCTGATGTGGCAGCTACTCACAAAACTCTATCAACACTCGGGAGGAAATCATGGATCCATGGAAACCAGGAGACGAGACAAGACACCAGATGATCACAGACGATACCCTGACAATGAGTGACACAAAGACACAGACTTATATACACGCACAAACAAAGTGATAATCACAAACACCTGGGAGACACGAGGATGGAAATAATCTGAATAGTTGAGAGACCAGGGAGTGTAAGGATAGGAGTCCACCACCAGAGGGCACCATCCTTACACTGATAGGGTTTGAGCCTTTGGAGAAAACTTTAAGCTTTGTACATTATGCCAATTGACATAAGTAACGATACATTTTCAAATCAGATTTATCCATAATAAATAAATAAAAATACAGTACACATAACAAGAGGCAACAAAGTACTCAATAATGGGGCTTAAAATTCTTGAATTATACAGCTCTCCAGGTTTTTTACAATGATTCTAACTCCACTTATAGGTTGATGCTGGTCATTTTTAGTGTTATATACAAGTGACCATTCTTTATTTTTCATTTGAAAAGCTCAAAATCTCTGACAGTTTAGGCTCCATGACTGATATTGTGTCATGGAGTGGGTGGTCACACCCACTTTATTTATGAAATTGAGGTATGAGCTCAAGTTCATGTCATAAAGGTCTGTACCAGTTTTTGTAAAGATTTGACTAACCAGTTTTGCAGGATAATTATTTTCATACTTTGTATTATAACACCTCATATATGCCAATGCTTATCAGTTTTGGTCCTGAATGAACTCCCCTAATTTTTTTTTTTCATTTTAATAAATATTAAAGTTTAGAATATATGGCTAATACAGTATTGTGTTTAGCTAGCTTGCCAGAAGTTTTACGTATGCATATTGACCAGAATTTTAAAAGATAATTACTTTTCCTAGCAAATTTATAATCCATATGGTGTCTAGATTTTACATAGGGAGTTTTATAATGATGAAACTCAAAACCTTAGAAAATTGGTCAAAGTTTATTTTTCAAATTTTACAAAATAGAAAATTAAAATTTTAGGCAAAAACCTGCATGGTGTACACCTTGTAACTCCGTAGCATGTAGGGATTGTAGCGATATAAGCCATAAAACTTTGAGTTATAGTTTATAAGTTAGATGACCAATTACAAAGTCCACAATTATACTGCCTCCTACAGGTGAATATGTATAAGTAGTTTTCTCTGTTGTTTGCGCAGGCTGCAATTACTACCATGTAAATATCAACCTAGTACTACTGGCAGTTTGGGCTGCAGCATGACTTTTATTTACAGAAGAAAAATCTAAATACAAAGCAAACAAAAAAAAGAAACCTTTTCAGTAGGGTGTCGTGATTCTTTACTGATATTGAAATTTTGTCTATTGCCGATACCGATATTGGTAGGGGAAGGTGGCCGCCAATAACCAATATAATGGCTGAAAATGTTTGAGCTTCGTCTACCCCCAAGAATCTAAGAAAAGAGTGAGTGAAGAGGGGCTTGTTTATTTAGTACATCTGTTAGCAACCATGAAGCTAAGCTAATCAGATCCACGCAATACTCAGTCCCACAGTAGGTTTACAAGTGGTGCATTTGTCATAAAAACAGTCTTCCTAACATGCGTTCACATTTTCTATCCTCCACTATTCACAGTTATCAAATGTATTACAAAAATATTAATTAAATAAATAAACACCCTTCACTGTTCATTGTTTAAACAGTCAATCATGTATGGTGAAGGTCTAATTAGTATTGACCGCAGCAGAGTTGATTTTTTCTTTGAAAATATAACATTACTAACACTGATATATATTTACCTCTATTTTAGATTTATTGTACTGCATAACGTTTTACAAGGCAATAGTCTATTCATTCATTCAACCTTTATTTAGGCAGGTTAATCCCATTGAGCCTTGAGGACTCGTTTACAAGAGAGACCTGTTTTCAACAAAGAATGATAACAACACTGGACAACAGCGACAACAATAGACAATCATAAGAGAGGCATACAGATTTATTTTTAAAAATTTTAAACAAGATAAAAAAAGATGTCAAAGTAGCAAAACAGATAGATTATGGTACATGTAGATAACTAAAAACAGTAACATATCTGCATTGGTTCTTGCCACGAGTCCAACAGATTCTTAAAGCCATTTAGAGAGGTCAAGGTTGAGAGCTTCAGCTCTTTTTGTAAGATATTCCAGGAAGCAGGAGCAGAGTAGGAGAAGGCTCTTTTGCCAAGTTCAGTCCTCACTGACGGAACACTGCAGGTAATCATGTCCTGAGAGTGCACGCTGTAGCTGCACTCACACAGAAGCCGTTTTCGCATTGACCAGCCCTTAAAGGCCCGGGTGGCCCCGCCCCGCCCTCTAACCCGGGTTCAGCGTGTCCGCATTTTCCTTTTTTTCCCCGGCTCCGCCCTCGTTTTGGAACCATCTCCACCGTGGTTCCATCGGACCGCGGCCCGACGGGCCCAGTTTCACGTCATTTACTGCTCACATTTGATTCGTTGTTTGCAGCAGGGGCTGGACTGCTTCGTGTAGGGGCGAGACCAGAGGGCGTGACTAGCTGCGTGTTGAGTCATCAACTGCGATTTCGCCAGCGCACCTAAAAACACTCTATTTTCATCTAAAAACTACTTTTGAGTGCATAAAAATGATCGGAAACGTGTGTTTATATGCTTAACTTGCTAACTGTAGTGAAAAAACACATGAAAACTCAGTATTTTTTTCGTTTTTTCCAAAAATTCAACCCGGAAGTCCGCTCGTAAATTTCGCCAGCGCACCTAAAAACACTCTATTTTCATCTAAAAACTACTTTTGAGTGCATAAAAATGATCGGAAACGTGTGTTTATATGCTTAACTTGCTAACTGTAGTGAAAAAACACATGAAAACTCAGTATTTTTTTCGTTTTTTCCAAAAATTCGCAACCCGGAAGTCCGCTCGTAAATTTCGCCAGCGCACCTAAAAACACTCTATTTTCATCTAAAAACTACTTTTGAGTGCATAAAAATGATCGGAAACGTGTGTTTATATGCTTAACTTGCTAACTGTAGTGAAAAAACACATGAAAACTCAGTATTTATTTCGTTTTTTCCAAAAATTCGCAACCCGGAAGTCCGCTCGTAAATTTCGCCAGCGCACCTAAAAACACTCTATTTTCATCTAAAAACTACTTTTGAGTGCATAAAAATGATCGGAAACGTGTGTTTATATGCTTAACTTGCTAACTGTAGTGAAAAAACACATGAAAACTCAGTATTTATTTCGTTTTTTCCAAAAATTCGCATTCTGAGCTTTTCGGTAAGAACTGCCCACCCACGTCAAGTGAATACCCCACCCACGTCAAGTGAACACCCCACCCACTTCAAGGCTTGCTCTCCGGACAGTGCGCAATCAACGAGGGCGGGCCAGAGCTGGCTCTGGGCCAACCAGAGACGAGCGGGACCGGGGAGGGCCGGCAAATGCGTAAACGGCGTACACAGAGACATGTGGTTTATGAAGGCAGCAGACCAATAAGTGATTTAAAGATGAAAATGTACCAGTGGAAGAGTCTGTGTGAAGTTAATGATGTCCAGTTAACCAGTGAATACAGGGTGCAGTGGTGGGTACGATAATCACAGCCAGTTATGAATCTTAGTGCACCATGATAGACAGCATCCAACATCTGCAGGTGCTTGTAGGAGCATTCATGTAGATAATGTCACCGTAATCAATGGAGGGAAGGAAAGTCACAGATACAAGGTGTTTCCTAGCATTCAGTGTTAGACATGATCTGTTTCTGAAAAAGAAACCCAGTTTAACTTTCAGTTTCTTTACTAGGTTTTCCACGTGGAGCTTAAAAGAGAGATGGGAATCGACCAGGATACCCAAATATTTATAGGAATCGACAAACTCAATAGGGACACCCTTTGAAGATAAAATCAGAGGAAGATCTGCTGGGACCAACTTCCTGTTTGAAAAAAGCATCCCTTTGGTGTTATCAGCATTTTAGACAAGTTTGAGACGGAACAAATCTGACTGGATGATATCAAAAGTGGATTGCAAAAGCTGGAAAGCCTTCGCAACTGTTTTAGCTCGACAATAAACCATTGTGTCATCAGCATAGAAATGTAAGGATGCATCAGGGATGCTCTGACCTACATTACCTATTGTAAAGAGGGTTCGTCCTAAGACTGAGCTTTGTGGTACACCACTGTTGACTGTTAAATAACTGGAAGAAGTACCGTTATGCTGAACACATTGCCTCCGATCGGAAAGATAGTTAGAGAACCAACCGATGGTGTGATCTGAGAAACCGATTTCTGAGAGCTTATGACAAGATGCCATGATCCACATCGTCAAAAGTGCTTTAGACATGTCTAAGAAAAGTGCAGCACAATACAGTAATCCTTAGCATCCAATGCTTCAACAACGTCATTAAAGGTCCACTGACATGATTTTTTTACTATTCATAAAATTGTTCAAAATATATATATTTTATCATTTAAATATGTTCGTTTTTGCAAACAAAATGATAAATCACTTTAATTTTGCTTTAAAAGTGATTTTGAACTTCAAGCCGTGTTTAATCATGGGAAATCCGATTACACACGAACGCACCATCTGTGACGTAGTGTGATGCAGAGGGCTCTGGTCTCTTTAATAGTGGACAATTTAAAACCAGACAAATTTATCAATCTATGTGAAGATTTGAGCTATTTGTCTTCATTTTGGGAAGCAGAAAATAGTTTGGGTGATGGAACAAGAAACAACAGGATCTAATTTAGGTCTGATGCTGTATCAGACTTACCTTCATGTCGAGCTGCTCATACCCGCGCACTGTGACAAGCCCAGAGCTCTGCCTCACACTACGTCACA